>BPLQ01005804.1:0-29022 GCA_021605075.1 Caerostris darwini | reverse complement strand
CATTCATCTAGGGGACCAACCGATATGCTCACGTGCCCACGAGAGTCGCTGCAAGCGATGTCGTTCTTGTCAGTAAAGGCACTCGAGTCGGTCTTCTGCTGGAATAGCCCAAGAAAGCCAAATTTCTCCGCACAGTTCTAACAGACAAGTCCCTTTGTACGTCCCATTGATTTCCGCGGTTATTTGACGCAGTGTTGCTTGTCTGTTAGAATTTACGACTCTTTGCAGACGTCGCCGGTCTCGGTCGTTAAGTGCAGGCGGTCGACCACTGCGCTGTCCATGGTGGGATGTTATGCCTGAAATTTCATACTCGGCACACTCTTGACACAGTGGATCTGGGAATGTTGAATTCCCTAACGATTTCCGAAATGGCATGACCCATGCGTCTAGCTCCAACCAACATTCCGCGTTCAAAGTCTGTTAATTCCCCGTCGTGCGGTCATCATCACGTCAAACCTCTTCACATGAATAACTTGAACAGAAATGAAAGTCGGAAAGCACTGCGCATTTATACCTGTTCTTACGCGATGCTACTGCCATCTGAAAATTTGCATATTGGCTATCCCATGACTTTTTTGTGTATAACTTGGAAATATTATTTAAACCAATTGCAAGTATGTTGTTGCTTATCCCATGGTCGACAGAAACATTTAGTAAAAATACAAGAACTAATTTCATTGAAGCCATAATGGAATGTATGGAAACCCTGATGAACCTATATGAAGTACTGAAGGAAATGAAAGGCCTGAGCCGCTTGTTGTAATGGAGCACCCGAAGATAGACATCCGACTGGCCCTGTGACGCTGACTTTTTATAAGATAGGGGTGTCATCCATACGCCCAACGATCATATTAGAACGGGATCTATGGTTTAAAGTAGATTTGGAACTACAAACACCGATGGAACCGCCGAGACTCGAACCCAAAACCTGTGGCACCGTGCGCCAGGGCCATCAGTTATTCATATACATTCATCAGGTTACATCAGGTACTTCACATACATTTCATTATGCTTCAATGAAATTATTCCATTTATGTTGTTGTGTGACTAATCCTCAATGTCCTGCAATGCGAGACAGACATACAATGAGTAATCTACTCATGGATGAAAAGAAAGTTGGCAGCTGCTCTTGTGATGGGGCGACCGTAAGTAGAACTCTGACTTGAAAGCATGACGCTCTTACAATCATATGAAACAGGAACCTAGAGCTTAAAGTGGATTTCCCAACCATTACATATATACATGGTGGTGCTGACCAAACCGGAAACCAGGTGAACAAACCAGAGTTAGTTATTCGGCTACTATCCCTCCCTGCAGGTAAGATAAAGTCCTGAAACACTGCAAAGATCCATAGTATCGCCAGGACTCGAAAGCCCGTGGCATCGATTGCCAGAAGCCTAACATATTACACATTGGAAATTTTAAATATGTCGTGAAAACATTTTTATAAAATATAATGCACAGTTTATGACAGTGTAAGGTTGACAGATTTGGTCATATAGTTTGATATATGCAAATCGCGCTTATTAATATATACTTGGATAAAAGTTTGCACCTTACACCATCCATCCATCCATCCAAACTCTTCAAAAGGACGTGAACGAAACATTTACATATTTAATCACGTTCCCGCTCTTTTGCCGGTGTGTTTGAGGTGCAATGGACTAATTAAACATTAAATTTCTTGACAAGCCCTAACTCAAATATTGATCTCGCATGGATAGTTTAAGAATTTGATGTATCGCTTATCGGCAAAGTTTCGTACGCAGTAATGTGTTTGAATAATGGATCCATGCTCCATGATGCATCAGATGGAAAGCCAGGTTGATAGCTGAGGTTTGTTGCTAATCTATATTTATAAAACCTCCACTTTCAAACTTTCTTGTCATTAACTTTGATGTGCTTTAATCCATAATTTATATAATAATATTGTTTCATTTAAAATTGTTTCATTTAGGAGTAAAATGTGTTCTAATGCAGCTGGCAATACAGAGACAAAGTGCTAATGTTTATACTACAAGAAAGGGCTGCACCGCCGTTACTTGTGTAGCACTACCCAAGGGGCACGTGTCGCTTGAAGATATGCTACGGAAGCGAGTCACGCTACCACCATAACCCTCTACGATCCTATTAGACCGGAACTTATGGTTTAAAATGGATTCTAAACTACTACAAACATCCATGGTAGCGGCGGATCTCCAAACCGAAAGATGAGGTATCGAACGCCAGAATGCTAGCCACTCGGCCATCTGGTCCCCCCTTTATAGTAAGATGCAAATTCTAAACACTGAAACAACTCCCTCAAATCCTGGAGCACTGAGCGCCGGATGGCTTAAATATTACACATTAGCCACGAAGCCTGATATAGTAATTTTAAAAATTCATATTATTAATTATTTTTATAAAATATGACAGGTAAGGTTGAGAGAAGATCATATACTTTTATATATATAAAAATTGCGTTTATTAATCCACACTTGGGGGAAAATTTGCACCATACACCATCCATCTATCCAAGGTCTCAAAAGGACGATCCAAACATTTACATATTTACGCACGTTCCAGTTTTGTTGCTGCGCTTATGGTACGTTAATTAATTAAACATTAAATTTGTTGGCAAGTTATAACTCAAATATTGATCTCGTATGAATAGTTTAAGAATTTGATGTATCGGCAAAGTTTCGTACGCAGTACGTGTTTGAATAATCGACGGAGGGTGCTCCGTGCCTCGCATGGATGGTGCATCGACAGAACGCGCAGGTTGAGAGTTGCCCGGAAGGAAATTTGTTGCTGAATTGCCATTTATAAAACCTCCGCCTTGAAACTTTCTTGTCATTAACATTGATGCGGTTTAATACATAATTTATGTTCCGCACAACAGGAATGTATTGTTTTAAAATTACCGTGTAAACATATTACTAAGTATGCTACTTCAATTAATTATAAATACTTAATAGTATTTATAGTTAAAAATTAATCTTTAATTATAAAGTTATGTTATTGTTGTTCTGTAAAATCCTCAGTAAGTTCTAAATTTTGTACCATAGAGTATTTAGCATTGTATGATTCAGAGAAACGCATCCAGAGGTAGATAGAAAAGCAAATCCAAGCACATCATTTTCACTTCAAATATAGAAATACGTGCGCATAATTTCTATTGGTATTATTCCTTAGTGTATTGCAACACAGGATGGACATCCCATGAGTAGTCTACTCCTGAATTGAGCAAAAATGGTCCGCTTTTGTTATGATGGAGTACCCGTAAGTAGAAGTCTGACTAGGCTCCGTGGCGCGGACTTTTTATTGGTAGGACTATCAACATTGTGCGCAACAGTCATATTTGACCATGGCCTTACGGCTTAAAGTGTATTTCGAACAACTACAAATATTCACATCGGGGTCGAACCATGTGGCACCGAGCGTCAGAGATCTAGTCACTCATTCCTCAGGCCTATTCATCATCATCATCATCATTGGCACGACAGCCCTATGGTAGGACAAGCCCTACTGCCTACAAGCAGATTTCGAGACAGGGGATGTTTTCTTTTTAAGGGATAGGGGGCAGCTTCTGTTGCGATGGAGCGCCAGAAAGCAGAAGTCTGACTTGGCACCGTGGCGGTGACTTTTTACAGGGTATGTTTGCCACCCTTATGCTCAGGTCATATTACACCTAGACTTACGGCTGAAAGTATATTCCGAACCATTCCAAAGATCCACAGTACCTCCAGGACTCGAATTTAAAACTTGTGCCACCAAGAGTTAGGGTCGTCAGGCCCTTCAATAATACATACATTTCATTGTGTTTAAATAAAATTGTTTCATTTATAGTAAGATATAAGATCGAAGCCCTAAAAAACATCCATGATATCAACTGGAACTGGAAACCTGTGGCACAGAGCACCACAAATCTAATATATTACACATTAAAAATTTTAAAAATTCATATTGAAAAATATTTTTATAAAATATAATGCGCAGTTTATGACAAGGTTGATAGAACGTCGGTCATATAGTTTGATATATGCAATGCAAATTTAATCCATACTTGTGGAAAAATTTGCACCTTACACCATCCATCCATCTATCCAAACTTTTCAAAAGGACGATACAAACATTTACATATTTAATCACGTTCCATTTTGTTGCTGTTTTTAGGTTCCGTTAATTAATTAAACATTCAATTTCTTGACAAGCCATAACTCAAATATTGATCTCGTATGAATAGTTTAAGAATTTGATTTATCGGCAAAGTTTCGTACGCAGTACGCGTTTGAATAACGGACGGAGGGTGATCCGTGCCGCACAGGGATGATGCATCGATAGAACGGTCAGGTTAAGGAAGGAAGTTTGTTGCTGAATTGCCATTTATAAAACCTCCGCTTTCGAACTTTCTTGTCATTGAATTTGATGTGGTTTAATCCATAATTTATATTCCTTCCACCAAGTTATGTATTGTTTTAAAATTACCGTGGAAACATAATTACTAAGTATGCTATTTGCATTAATTAGAAATACTTATTGGAATTTATAGTGAATTATGAATATTATGTAGCCATAATAAAGTGCGTTATTAAATAATACCGTATATTATTGTTGTATTTGTGTCAAATCCTCAGTGTCCTGTAGAGCGGGATGTACATCCTATGACGTAAGGATGAAGGTTTGGTTTGTTTGTCGCTCTACGGTCATCTTGTGCACACGCTAGGCTAAACAGACCGGGACCTACAGTTTATAGTAGATTCCGAACCAATAGACACATCCATGGCACCGCCGGGACTAGAATCCGAAGCCTATGGATGAAGGAAAAAGGAGCAGCTCCGTTTGTGATGTAGCACCCGTACATAGAAATGTGATTTGGCTCCAAGTCGCTGAAGAAGGAAGGCAGAACTTAGGTTGAAGTAACCCAAATTTACATATCGTATGGAAGAATAACATGAAAACTCCCACGATGTAATCCGAGAAACGGGGCAAGCTGTTGAACTTCAAAAATGCCATCGACTATCTTCGTTTTTCGAAACAGTGCCTACACAAAGCCGCCAGGGTATTGTACCTCAGCCCTCATGCTCACAAGCATCGCGGGTTGCTACTGAGCCACGAGTCGGGCTCATGCAAACATATTAATAATTATGTTCTTTAAATTAATTAGAAATAGTTAATAGTATTTATAGTTAAAATTAATCCTATGACTTATGGATGAAGGTTTTAAGTTATCGTAATTAAAAAATTACGAAAATTATGTTATTGTTCCGTAAAATCCCTAGTGTCCTGCTGTGCAGGAGGGACATCACATGAGTATCTACTCCTGGATGGAGGGAAAGGAGGCACTTCTTTTGTGATGGAGCATTTGCAGGTTGAAGTCTGACTTGGTTCCTAGACGGTGACATTTTACGGATTATGGATACCACCCATATACATAACAGTCATATTAGACAAGGATCTATGCCTTAAAGGGGATTCCGAACCCCTACAAGCATCCATGGCACCACCGGGACTCGATCCCTGTAGCACCGAGTACTCGGCCATAAGGCCTATTAGTCAAACATAAAATTTATTTTATCATTCTTTTAAAATTTATAAATTTCATTTTTAACAACATTGTTTTATTTAACATAAGTTATTAGTCATACACGCTACAAATATCCATGGCACCGTCGGAACTCGAAGCCGAAACATGTAGCACCGAGCGCCTGAAGTCTAATATACTACAAACTAATAATTATAAAAAGTCATATTGAAAAGTATTTATTTTAAATATTGTAATGCACAGTTTATAACAGGTGAGGCTGACACAAGATATGTCATATAGTTTGATATATGTAAATTGAGGTTATTAATCTAGACTTGGAGAAAAATTTGCACCTTATACCATCTATCTATCCAAACTCTTCAAAAGGACGAACCAAACATTTACATATTTAATCACGTTCCGTTTTGTTGCTGTATTTAGGGTACGTGAATTAATTAAGTATTAAATTTTCTGACAAGCCATAACTCAAATATTGATCTAGTATGAATACTTTAAGAATTTGATGTATCGCTTATCGGCAAAGTTTCGTACGCAGTACGTGTTTGAATAATGGATCCATGCCTCACAGGGATGATGCATCGATGGAACGCGCAGGTTGAGGAAGGAAGTTTGTTGCTGAATTGCTATTTATAAAACCTCCACTTTCAAACTTTCTTGTCATTGACTTTGATGCGGTTTAATCCATAATTTGTATTCTTCACAACAAGAATATATTGTTTTAAAATTACCGTGCAAGCATATTACTAAGTATGCTATTTGAATTAATTAGAAATGCTTAATTGAATTTATAGTTAAAATTAAACTTTAATTATAAAAATTATTCAGCCATTGTATGGTGTCCTGATAAATAATGTATGATGCTGTTGCAGTTGTTACTAATCCTTAGTGTTTACTACGCGTGGCGGATATACCATGAGTATATAATCATGGGTGAAGGGAATGGGGCAGCTTCTGTTCTGATAGAGCACCCGTGCGTAGAAGTTTGACTTAGCTCCGAGTCGCTGAAGAAGGAGGGCAGTGACTTGCGCGAGGATTTTTAGGAGAACTACCCGAATTTGCATTCATATAAAAGAAACCCCCGAAAAGTCCCGCTGGATAGTCTGTCTAACGAGGCAACATGCCAAGCATCACAAACGCCATCGCATTTCGCCTCCTCACTTTTTAAATCGGTATGTACAAAAAATTCACCAGACGAGTGAATTCAGCCTTAAACCTCATCAGCGATTCAAATTGCCTCTGAGCCACGACCCGGGCACGGAAATTATATCGACATAACAGGACGCCCTGATAAATAATATCGTATTCTTCATCATAATTAGTAATATACGTATATAATGAATACGTATTCATTGTATACCTTAATTCTTGTGTGTCAATTCCGGGGATATCCCATTACACCTATAGTAGAAAATATCCTTGTTTTGAAATGAAAGTTGTTTAATGCTCCATAAATCCCATCTAAGGAAGTTTTCCTTTTTGATTGCGATTGCAAAAATGCAAGTACATTGGGGAACTGGATAATATTGAATCTACTATATATATCTAACGTGTATTTTCAGATGACATTTCAAATTGTCTACAATCCCCGATAACAATTGTAAAAATTAATCTTATTTATTAAAATTAAATATTCAATACCATATCAGATCTCAATATTAGATTGTCCTCAATTAGACAATACTGTTGACAAACTTTAAAAGTATATTTTACTGAAAAAAATATTTCACTTTGTTACCATTAGACTATTGAAGGGGCCTGATGGCCGAGTGACAAACGCCCTGGTGCTCGGTGCCACAGGTTTCAGGCTCGAATCCCGGCGTGCTGTGGAAGTTTGTAGTGCTCCGGAATCCATTTTAACCTTAGGCTTTGATTTAATATGACTACTGGGCATAGGGCTGACAACCTTCGCCGTAAAAAGAAAACACCTCCCGTCTCAAAATCTGTCAGTAATCAAAAGGCTTTAGCCAAACTATAAGGCTGTTGCGCCAATTAGACTATTGCAAAATAAAATAAAAATCGCCATAATTCCACTTGCAACATATTATAAATTCTGTAAAGAATGAAAAATATACATAACTGCAAGCTTTAGCAGATTCAGATCTTTTTAGCAACTGCAAGACATATGGAAAACTGAGTGTAATCCTTTAGGGTTAGGTGGATAGTGCATCAATTAGAAGCTGAATCGAATGTTTCCGTGTCTTTGCCACATATGACTACTGTATATTTATTAGCTGAAATGACTATTCTATGCGAATAATAGAGAGTGCTGTTAGAGAGACTAAGGTATGGACCAATCTACATGAAGCTTCTGGTTTAGTACATTTCAACTCACTTTTTGCAACATGAAATTGTAAACTTCCTAGATCTCTAGTGTGCAGATTGTAAATTGGTGTGACTTGGTTGAAAAGCTTGAGACACAGGTTTGAGGACTCCCATTTTTGTTTACATACACACAGAAAATATTACAAAAAACATTTTTAGAAATGTTTTTTGTAATATTTTTTAATGTAATGTTTTGTATAATTTTGTATAATGTTTTTTGTAATAATTAGCAGAACAAATGATTTTTTATGGATATTTAAAAACTTTCTAAAAAAATTTTTAGAAAGTTTTTTAAAAAATTCTTTTTTTGGGATTTAATACATAGGAGTTATTGATATTGATTAAGTAATTATATTTGTTATGCTCATTTTAATTGCGTTATTAAGTAACAGCGTTTGGAAATAAAGCTCAATATGTTTTTTGAAAACCACGCAACATTAAGAAATTATGGCAAACGATTGAAGAACAATATTTTATTTATTTGAATAACAGTCAAACAAAAAGCGAAAGAGACAATGGTTATCGATTTCAAAATGATTATGTTTTCAATTTACTACGTAAATAGCTATTATTATGACAACAAACAAAGCAATAACAACAGTTTGGGAGATAACTGTTTTATCTCATTTCTTTGTAGCTCGTTTATTTTTGGCGAAGAAAAAAAAGGAATTTTTTTTTCATGTTTGTTTGGCGACTGCGTTAAGCAATTAATTCCACTTGGTATGTATTGGTAATTGAAGCCTTTTAGTTACTTGCGGGATTTAGTTAATAGAGAGTTTTTGCATTCCGTACGTTAGTTACCGTAGGACGTCCGTTAGCTTTTTCTCCTTAGCGCGCATGCTCATAGGGAACATTATTACAGATACGCATGCGCAGTTTCCTATGAGCATGCGCGCTAGGGAGAAAAAGCTAACGGACGTCCTACGGTAACTAACGTACGGTATGCAAAACTCTCTAATATGTCAATTATCATACATTGCACTGTTGATTAAAATGTCGCCAAGATGATAAAAGCTTGGTAACAAAACTTAACGATATATATTTTATCATTATTGAAAATAAGTATTCAGTTAAATTTCTGAAAACAATTAGAAGTAAAGCGTGAAATAATTTTGTTTAGGATTTTTTTTTTTTTACATAATATTATGTCATTTATCATACATTGCATTACTGATTAAAATTACGCCAAGTTGATAAGCGCTTGGTAACAAAACTTAACGTTATAAAATATCACTATTAAAAATAAATATTTAGTTAAATTTCTAGGAACAATTGGAAGTAAGAGCATGAAATTATTTTTAAGAATTATTTTGTGTCACAATAATTATTGACATATGAATGTCAATAATATTCATTAATTATATTATACATTAATTTGAACATTATTTATTATTTATTTCTAATACACTGCGTTTTTGATTAAAATATCGCCAAAATGGTAAATGCTTGGCGACAAAATGATATAAATTATCACTATTGAAATAAGTATTCAGTTAAATTTCTAGAAACATTTAGAAGTAACGCTTGAAAGGATTTTTATAATTTTTTTTTTAATTTACATTGTAATATGTCAATTATCATACACTGTAGTGTTGACTTAAATATCGCCAAGCTGATAAACGCTTGGCGACCAAACTTAACGATATAATTTATCATTACTAAAAATAAATACTCACTTAAATTTCTAGAAATAATTAGAAGTAAGGCATAAAATGAATATTACACAAAAAACATTTTTAGAAAGTTTTTTAAAGAATTCTTTTTGGGATTTAATACAAGGACTTATTGTTATTGTTTACGTAATTATGTTTTATATCCTCATCTTAATTACGTAATTATATAAAAGCGTTTGGAAGTAAACCACAATATGTTTTTGAAAAGTCTCAACGTTAAGAAATCAGTGCAAACGATTTAAGAACGATATTCTGTTTATTTGAATAGCAGTCAAACAAAAAGAAAAAATAGACAATGGTTATCGATTTCAAAATGATTATGTTTTCAATTTACTACGTAAATAGTTAATAGAGAGTTTTTGCATACCGTACGTCAGTTACCGTAGGACGTCCGTTACCTTTTTCTCCCCAGCGCGCATGCTCATAGGAAACATTGGGCTATTTCCTATGAGCATACACGCTAGGGAGAAAAAGCTAACGGACGTCCTACGGTAACTGACGTACGGTATGCAAAAACTCTCTATTATTATGTCAACAAATAAAGCAATAACAGCAGTTGAGGAGATAACTGTTTTATCTCATTTCTTTGTAGCTCGTTTATTTTTGGCGAAGAAAAAAAAAAGAAATATTTTTCATGTTTGTTTGGCGACTACATTAAGCAATTAATTCCACTTGGCGTGTATTGGTAATTGGAGCTTTTTAGTTATTTGCAGGATTTAGCTTAATATGTCAATTATTATACACTGCACTGCTGATTAAAATATCGCGAAGATGGTAAACGCTTGGCGACAAACGATATAATTTATCACTATTGAAAATAAATATTCAGTTAAATTTCTAGAAACAACTATAAGTAAAGCATGAAATGAATATTACACAAAAAACATTTTTAGAAAGTTTTTAAATAATTATATTTAGGATGTAATACAAAGGACTTATTGTTATTGTTTACGTAATTGTATTGCTATGCTCTTTTTAATTGCGTTATTAAGTAACAGCGTTTGGAAATAAACCTCAATATGTTTTTGAAAAGCCTCAACATTAAGAAATCAGTGCAAACGATTTAAGAACAATATTCTAGTTATTTGAATAGCAGTCATACAAAAGAAAAAGAGACAATGGTTATCGATTTCAAAATGATTATGTTTTCAATTTACTACGTAAATAGTTATTATTATGACAACAAATAAAGCAATAACAACAGTTTGGGAGATACTGTTTTATCTCAGTTCTTTGTAGCCCATTTTTTTTCTTCACGTTTGTTTGGCGACTGCATTAAGCAATTAATTCCACTTGGCGTGTATTGGTAATTGGAGCTTTTTAGTTATTTGCGGGATTTCGCTTATAAAATAAACTCCTTCTAGCTTTTAAGCTAATTAGTCCAAAAGGGCTAGTAGCGCTAAACATTCTAAGATTAAATATATTTGGTTTACGGGGCCTTCTAACCAAATTAGCTCGCTTAGATCGAGGGTAGTAAATATTTTAAAAACTAATTCAAATTTTTTTTTAAATTATTGTAATTTACATTAAATAATTATTAATTTATTTCTTCGTTTAAAGACAAATTAATATGAAGCATCTGCGAAATGTTTTTTTTTACCAACTACTTAGTTACATTTATAACAGAAAATGTGCAATCTTCTTATTTTTTTAAACATTAGTGACTGAAAAAATTAATCTTTAGTTGATAAATTTAAGTTTATAAGCAAAAGAAAGAGTTACTTTTATGAAAAAAAAAAAGCTTTTATTTACACCGCATATATAATAATTATAAATCTTTTTAATTTTTAATGTATTGCATATATTTATATAAGTATAGATTTTATTCTATTGTAATAGAAAGCATCTTTAATGACTAAATACAATTTGAAGAGGTTGCAATTGCAATAACAATAAAGAATGATAATTATAATTATATTTACAATCTCTATAAAATATACCACTAACCAATATTTTGGATGTAATCACAAACAACGCTTGTAAATAAAAGTGATTTCAGATATGTACGCTATTATATATTAATAAAATATAACGTAATATTAAAATGAAAATGTTTACAATATCTCAATAAATCCTGCATTCCTTGTATAATGTACTAAATACTAATTATTTGTCACAGATTAAAACTTATAGTCTACCTTATTTAGTTAACAAACTTTGATTTAAATAAAGTCAAACAAGTTCCTAGACTTGTTTCGCAATTAAATATTATTTATGCTGAAAAATAATTCCTTGAATCACAAATATATTTTATATATATATTTTTATACGTCTGCTAACCTTATTTCCAGTATAGTAAAACAATATATATATATATATAATTTTAATGATTTGAGCTGATGCACAAAACAAGTTCATATTTTCTGATCAAAATAAATTCAGACTGGGAATATAATGATTTGCAGATGAATGTTAAATATATTAAAAAATAACTACTGCATATTTAGTTTTCACCAAACAAAAAAATGGTCAGTAAGTTCCTGTGGTTAACAAGACCGCTATTGAGAATAATTAATAAACACTGTAAGGATTATGGTAGAAATTCTGGAATTAAGACTCAAATTTCTTCAAAATTAGAATTATCAATAAAAGGTTCCCAATTACATTTGAAAAATCAGGGATAGTTGTATTATTTTTCTCTACCTTATGTTAAATGGATGTAAAATGTTTAACGGATGCCTTACGTTAAATGGATGTAGAACGTTAAACGGATGCCTTACGTTAAATGGATGTAGAACGTTAAACGGATGCCTTACGTTAAATGGATGTAGAACGTTAAACGGATACCTTACGTTAAATGGATGTAGAACGTTAAACGGATGCCTTACGTTAAATGGATGTAGAACAAAAAGCATCTCATATTACTATAATTTTTTAACGTCTAATTTGCTAAAAACATTAAAGAATTCAGAAACATAATTTGGGAAGATTTATGGAAAGTAAGGGATAATCATAAAATGTAGAAATATCGATATTTTTATGTAGTAAACACAATTTTTTTTATATCTTTTGATCTTAAAATCAAAACAATAACAAATCTTTCAAACCAACAATATCTTTTGCTCATAAGATCAAAATAATAACAAATCGATAAAACCAACAATATATTTTGATCATATAAAATCGATGAAACCAATTTGATGGTTTGCTTGATAATAACTATGATCATAAGATCAAGATCATTATGATCATTAGTTTTGATAAGAACAAGATGATCAATGATCATTAGTTTTGATGAGATCAGGGTCATTATGATCAATGATCATTAGTTTTGATGAGATCAAGATCATTATGGTCATTGATCATTAGTTTTGATAAGGTCAAAATCATTATGATCGTTGATCATTTGTTTTGATAAGGTCAAAATCATTATGATCGTTGATCATTTGTTTTGATAAGGTCAAAATCATTATGATCATTGATCATTAGTTTTAATAAGATCTTGATCATTATGATCATTTATCATAAGTTTTAATAAGATCTTGATCATTATGATCATTGATCATAAGTTTTGATAAGATCAATATCATTATGATCATAAGTTTTGATAAGATCAATATCATTATGATCATAAGTTTTGATAAAATCAAGATCAAGATCATTATGATGATAAGTTTTGATAAGATCAAGATCATTATGATCATTGATCATTAGTTTTGATAAGATCAAGATCATTATGATGATAAGTTTTGATAAGATCAAGATCATTATGATGATAAGTTTTGATAAGATCAAGATCATTATGATCATTGATCATTAGTTTTGATAAGATCAAGATCATTATGATCATTGGTCATTATGATCTTAGGTTTTGTTAAGATCATTATGATCTTAGGTTTTGATAAGATCAAGATCATTATGATCTTAGATTTTGATAAGATCAAGATCATTATGATCTTAGATTTTGATAAGATCAAGATCGTTATAATCTTAGGTTTTGATAAGATCAAGATCACTATGATCATTGTCATAAGTTCGGATCTTATGATGTCGATGTTTTAATCATATACTGTCAGTGTTTTAATCATATGATCAAAATAACTCTTAGCTCATTACTTGATTATAATGTTCCTAAAAACTTTGATAAATTAATAACTGCTAGAAAAATTCTTAAGAAATAAAGGCGATTTTCATGTGTTAAATATTGATATAAATGACACCAAAAAGCAACTTAGAGCTGCTACAAAATATCTCCCATTTGTAACTAAGTAAGTAAATGGCGTGACTTAACACTGCGATAAAAACGCCATCGTTGCATGGCAGATGTTTAAAAATATAACAACCACGCATACATTGTAAAACAAACAGCCGCAGTAATAAAAACAAATCTCCGACACTGGAAAGTGCAGCGCGTAAGATAGAGGCTACAAATCCTTTCCTTTTAGCAAAGCCGACAGCTGCTTAGAACATTCGCTTAAATCCCATGGCGAAAAGAGGTTTTAATTCGGCGATATATGGCGAAAGAGAACGATTTTCGGTTTGCGGGGTTGGACATTTTGTCAAGCCCCAAAGGGTATTATGTAGAGCCAGCCAAAAGTTTTCCAAGCCTCCAAGCGGCGGTTCTATTTTTGTTCCTGGTGCTTCTATTTAGGGTTAAGGATTTTCAAAAGGGGTTGTATAATTAGGATATTTTATCCCAGCATCCCACGTCGTTAAATGAAATTAGAAGGCATCGGAAGCATTGTTGTTTTGGAACTCAAACAAACCGTGGCGCGAGATCTCGCGCATACTAATGAATAGCGCGTAACTGGAGTAATTCATTTCTAATTGTTGGGAAGTTTTAGGAAATTTTGCGCTGCCAGTAAAAGGATAGAAATACATATCGTGTGTTTTGAAATACTTTTCTTTGAACTTTTCATTCCTTTAAAACGAACTTGTATTGTAAGGTATTCAGAAGTAGTCGACATTGTTTTTGGAATTTTTCTCACAAACGCATTGTTTCTTAGTTGCACTTTATTTCGCAATGAAATTGTCTAAAGCGAACGCAAAATTCAATAAATGAATTTTTGAGAAATTATTTTCAGCAATTTTAGAGTGTAAAAGAATTTTATTAAAAGTCAGCGCTTGTTAGAATTGTTGTTGAATTGCAGTTTCAAAATTGCTGAGTTTAAAATTGCTGTACATTTATATATATTATTGTTTCGAAACTGAAACAGACTGTGGTGTGTGATTCTATGCATACTAATGAATAGCGAATAACTGAAATAATTTATTTCTAATTGTTACGAAGTTTTTGGAAATTTTATTTTGTGTTACTAATAGAATATTGCGAAATAGATAGTTTTTATTTTCAAAAAATATGATGTATTTTGCAGCACTTTGCAAAGTTTTTGCTGTTAGCAAGACCGCTATTAAGATTTGGTTTGGTTTGGTTTGGTTTCTTAATTAGTTTGCAATAGAATTGTCTAAATCGAATGAGAAATTACTTTTCAAAAAATTTTATAGTGCAAAACAATCTGCAAAATTGAGCTTTAGTTAGAATTTTTTAATTGTAGTTTAGAACTGCTGAGTTTGAAATTGTTGAATATTGTTGCTTCGAAACTCAAATAAACCGTGGTGTGAGATTTCGCCCATACTAACGAATAGCGCGTAACTTAAGTAATCCATTCCTAATTGTTGGGAAGTTTTAGGAAATTTTTAAATATTTTGCATTACCTGTAAGATATTACAAAAGGAATAGTTTTTATTTTCAAAAAATAACGTATTGAAATATTTTTCTTTGAAATTTAATTTCTTTAAAATAAACGTTTCGATTTCTTTTGCATACTTTGCTATGTCAGTGTTTTAGAAATTTATTTTCAAACGCATTGTTCCTTAAATTCAAATTACTTTGCAATATAATTGTCAAAAGCGAATCAAAAATTCAGTAAATAAATAATTGAAAAATTACTTTTCAACAATTTCAGAGTGCAAATGGATTAAAAAAAGTCAGTGTCAGTTAGAATTGTTGTTTGGAAATTGTTCAGTATCAAATTGTTGTACAATATTGTTTTAAAATATCAAACAAACCATTTGTGCGAGATCTCGCGCATACTAATGAATAGTTCATAACTGCAGTAATTCATTTCTTATTGCTGGGAAGTTTCAGACATTTTGAATTACCAGTGATATATTGCAAAAGGGATAGTTTGTATTTTCAAAAAATATCATGTATTTTGCAATATATTTCTTTGAACTTTTAATTTCCTTAAAATGGGCGTTGCGATTTCTTCTTAAAACCTTCCGATGTAAGTGATTTTGAAATTTTGTTTCAAACGCATCGTTTCTTAGTTTCAAGTTATTATGAATTGGAATAGGCTAAAGCGAAGCAAAATTAAATAAATAAATAATTGAGAAAGTACCATTCAACAATTTAATAATGGTTAGTAATGTATGAACAATGCATTTACTTAATTATTTTGAAGTATTATATTTTGATGAAAAAAAATTATTTTATTTTAACTATTAGAAACATTTTTCATTTTTTTCCATATCTTATTTTATGCCTGCTCTTTACAGAGTTGTCTGATATCACCAGTCAATGAATTCAAAAATAAATAAACAAATAAATAAAGATTTTCCTTAACACATCCTTGCATAAAGCTCCCAAAAAATCTCAGAAAAGCAGATCCGAGGCATATTTGTTAGATAACAATGCATCTGAAAATGTGAAACGCATTCACTAGTGACTGACTCCGAATGGGAAACAATGCCGGATACTTTCTTGTGTTTTCTATTATGTTTTGAAACTAAACATTCTATTTTGAAATAGAATACTTCAAAATAACAGTTTCTAAAGGATTGTTCTCCAAATTGTTCTTTGAGAAATTGAAGTATTTTGAGGTACTGTTTGTTGAGAGAATAAATACCCTTAAGCCATATTTTGCCATCACAAACCAGTGAATTCCAATATTTCTTAGCCCTCTAGATGTTCTTTAAATAGAAAAGAAAAAAAATATACCTGGAATTCAAACATTCTTAGATATTTCCAGAAAAAAATTGTTTTTGTTTTGTAACTAGTTGGAGATCCAATAGATATTTCAAATCAATTACTAACATTTTTTATATATTTTTGAACAGTAGTAACTTTTTTTTCAAATAACATCTTCGTTAATTAATTTTAAAAATTTTATAATTATTTTGCATAAATAGTTTTAATATTCTATTAGATATGACACGATATACTTTTGACAATACATGTTTTTTCATGTCATGTTTTTTTTTTTTTTCATGCATAATAAAATGTCTTAAATTATTGTGTAAGAAAATAGCAATAGTAAGCGAATATAAAAGAAATAAAAAATTATTACTTTTATTGCTAAGCAAAATTACTTTTCTAATAGTAAATGAATATAAATGTTGTAGAGTACTCTGATTTTTACTGTAGTAACAAAAAATGTCGACCTTAAGTCAATTTAAAGATTTATTTGATGCTAATCTTAAATTAACATTTTGAAACAAAATAACGTAAGAATGTAAAAATAAATAATTTATTAAAATTACATTATTTATATATTAATATAAGTATTATGCGTTGAGAAACTGAAGCATTTTGAGGTACAATTTATTAAGAGGATAAATACCCTTAAGCCATATTTTGCCGTTACAGACCAGTAAATTCCAATATTTCTTAGCCCTCTAGATATTATTTATATGAAAAATCGAATTTAATCAAAAGTTTTTATAAAGTATTTCCTCAATAATATATATATTTTTTAAGAATATCATATATTAGCATCTATTTACTTGTTTCTCTTTAATTAGATTTTTTTATGTGTGTTTTTATTTAGTTATACATTGGATATAACACAATTTTGCCAAAGATCTAGTAGGCAGACGGCCTTGTCCCACCATGGGGCTGTTACGCCAATGATGATTATGATGATTAATCTCTTCAAACGGAATTATGTGGATAATTCCTACTGCCAAATTTTAATAGCTGAATAATTCTTCTTCTATTGTCCAAATTACAAAACTTCATCAAGTTTACAGTTTTTTTTTCAAAAGTAGTTATTTCGAAACCCATTATTAATTCATCCGAAATACCACTGTATGTGATTTATAACTCAGATCAGAATAATAATACGAAGTAATTCTAATAAAGAATGCCAAATTAATTAAAACCATAGAGAAATTTCTGTAAAAGTTTGCATACATAACTTTAGTGTTTCAAAGTGATTAGTCGCGATCTACTTTGGAATTGGAAAATGCCCGGCATTGTTTAATTAACTGCGACAGGTTTCTCGTGCATTAAATTCTCAATTACGCCTGATTGAAATGTCAGGTTGGCCGCAAACTTAGAATGTCCGGACTAACTATTCTCCATTCGGCTACTGGCTGCCAGGAATATTGATCTGCGTCCATGAAAAGTTTTGGATGGAAGGAAATGCCAGTTGAGCATATTGTGTTTCATTAAACTATTGGATGGTTTA
Organism: Caerostris darwini; assembly: GCA_021605075.1. Lineage (NCBI taxonomy): Eukaryota > Metazoa > Arthropoda > Arachnida > Araneae > Araneidae > Caerostris > Caerostris darwini. Next base: position 11,089 of record BPLQ01005804.1, on the reverse strand, counting down.
AGTAGTTATGCAATCTTATTGAAGTCATTTGTTTAAACTTATTCAGTGGCTTTAAACACTTGTGTTCTTACGGATCCGTAAGTTAATTCGATGAGTTGACTTTAAAAGAAAATTATAACTATCTTTTTAAATAAAAATTGCAGCTTTCATGTGATATGGGTGATTTCGCAAAGAAGGTGACTGTCCAGTTCTGTGTTAATGTTTTTTTCTATATTTTGGAAGGCCAGCTTTGTTATAAATTTGAAATTATTTTACCATCATACCATTTTTTAAAAACTGATCGTTCGAAATAACCCAAAGTACGCCCAACCTTATTAACCCCCAAACACTCCTGACACTTCAAGAATAAATGTGCAAAAAAGAATTTCAGCAGAGAACTTATTTTAACTAGATTAGCTTGGTTTGTCACTTTACGGTCATCTTGCGCAAACAAGAGCTATACAATCTGGGACCTAGAGTTCAAAGTCTATTACGGACCACTCACAAACATCCATGCTACAGCCATGATTTGTACCTGAAGCCCATGGGCCAAGTGACTATCACTTTGGCCTTTGGTACATCAAGTCACCCCATCACAATAGGAGTCACCCCCCTCCCCCCCTCTTTCTGTCCTTCCATGAGGACATACGGGTTTATGGATTTGGTCTAGATGTTGCTGTCGACCAAGTGGGATAAGACACTAAATACTTCATTTTTAATCCCATTAATTATTTACTTTCTAATCTCTTCACACTGAATTCTGTGGACAATTCGTAGTGCAAAATTTGATAGATGAATATTTCTTCTTCTATCGTTTAGTTTACACGAAAAAGTTTTTTTTTTTCAAAAGTATTTCAAAACCCGTCATTAATTGATCTTCAATAATACTGCATGTGATTTATAACTCAGGTTAAAATAATAATACGAAGTATTTCTGATAAATAGGTTGGTTGGTATAAGGTTTTAATTAATTAAAGCCAACGAGCAATTTCTGTAAAAGTTTGCATACATAATTCTAGTGCTTTCCAAGTGATTAGTCGAGATCTCCTTTGGAAATCGAAAATGCTCGGCATTGTTTAATTAACTGCGACAGGCTTCTCGTGCATTAAATTCTCAATTACGCCTGATTGAAATGTCAGGTTGGCCGCAAACTTAGAATAGCCGAACTAACTATTCTCCATTCGGCTACTGGTTGCCAGGAATATAGATCTGCGTCCATGAAAAGTTTTGCTTGGAAGAAAATGCCAGTTGAGCATATTGTGTTTCAGTGAACTATTAGGTGGTTCTAGCACTTATGAACTATTAGGTGGTTCTAGCACTTATGAACTATTAGGTGGTTCTAGCACTTATGCAATCTTATTTGAAGTCATTTGTTTAAACTCATTCAGTGACTTTAAATAGTTGTACTCTTTTGGATCATAAGCTCGTTCGATCCGTTGACTTTTTCCAGAAAATTCTCAAGCATTCCTTTTTATATGAAGTCCTGACAGTTAATGTTTTGATGCGACACGGGTGGTTTGGCTTAGAAAGTAACTGTCAAGTTGCAAGTTTATGTGTTACTGTTGCTTTTTTTATTTGAATACCAGAGTCGTTATAATTTTTAAAAGTTTTGACCATCGAACTTTTCTGAAAAACTTGTCGTTCGAAATAACCCAAGCTACCTCCAACCCTACTAACCCCCAAATACTCCTGACATATCAGAAACAAATGTACAAAAGAGGAATTTTTGCATCGGACTTCTTTTCAATAGATGAGTTTGGTTTGTAGCTCTACTGTCATCTTGTGCACAAGAGGGCTAAATAGACCGGGACCTACAGTTTTAAGTAGATTCCGGACCACTAACTTAGATATCCATGCCACCGTCAGGATTCGTACTTAATGCCTATGGACCAAATGGCTCACAATCTACCCTTTGGTATACCAGGTCGGCATACCACAATATAAGTTGCCATCCCTTTCCCTCCTTGCATGAGAATACAAGTGTTTATAGATTTGGTGTAGATGTTGCTGTCGACCAAGTGGGATACGAAACAACATATTTCATTTAAAATCTCTTTAATTATTAACTTTCTAATCTCTTCACAAGGAATTATGTGGACAATTCCTAGTGTAAAATTTGACAGATGAATATTGCTTCTTCTATTGTCCAGTTTAAATAAATAAGCAGAATTTTTTCAAAATTAATTATTTCAAAATGCGTTATAAATCGCTCCGAAGAAACACTGCATGTGACTTATAACTCAGTTTAGAATAATAATACGAAGCATTTCTAATAAAGAATGCCAAATTAATTAAAACCAACGAGCAATTTCTGTAAAAGTTTGCATATATAACTTTAGTGCTTCCAAGTGAGTAGACGAGATCTACTTTGGAAATCGCAAAGGCCCGGCATTGTTTAATTAACTGCGACAGGCTTTTCGTCCATTAAATTCTCAATTACGCCTGATTGAAATGTCAGATTGGCCGCAAACTTAGAATAGCCGAATTAACTATTCTCCATTCGGCTACTGGTTGCCATGAATATTGATCTGCGTCCATGAAAAGTTTTGGATGGAAGGAAATGCCAGTTGAACATACTGTGTTTCACGAAACTATTGGGTGGTTCTAGCAGTTATGCAATCTTATATGAAGGCATTTGTTTAAGCTTATTCAGTAGTTTTAAATAGTTCTCCTCTTTCGGATCATAAGTTCGTTCGAATAGTTTACATTTTCAGGAGATTCTCATGCTTTATCTTTTTATCTGAAAAGTCCTGGCCTTAATTTTCCATTCCGATGGTGAAAGTTTATGTATTAATTTTTTTTCTTATCTTTTGGTAGATTAGAGTTATGATTTTTAAATCCTTTGACCGTCATAATTTTTCTGAAAAACTATTCGTTCGAAATAACCCAAACCCCCAAACCCTACTAACCATCAAACACTCACGACATATCAGAAACAAACGTGCAAAAGAGAAATTTCTGCAACAAACTTCTTTTCAATACACGTGTTTGGTTTGTAGCTCTACGATTATCTTGTGCATAAGAGGGCTAAACAGACCGGGTCCAACATTTTAAAGTCCATTCCTAACTACTAAAAAATATCCATGGCACAGCCAGGTTTCATACCTAAATCCCATGGGCCAAGTGTCTAACGCTCCGACCTTTAGAATACCAGGCCGACATATGACAATAGAAGTTGCCACCTACCATTTCCCTCCTCCCACGAGGATACACGGGTTCATGGATTTGGCCTAGATGTTGCTGTTGACCAAGTGTGATAGGAAACAGCATACTTAATTTTAAAATTCCTTAATTATTTACTTTCTAATCTCTTCACAAGGAATTCTGTGGACAATTTCCACTGTAAAATTGATTGATGAATATTGCTTTTTCTATTGTCGAATTTCAACAAATGAGCAGTTTTTCTAGTTACAAAAGTGTTTCAAAACCCATTATTAATTGATTTATGTGATTTATAACTCATGTGATTTGACTCATGTGAGCCATGTGATTTGTAACTCAGTTTTAAATTTTAATACGAAATTTTTCCAATACAGAATGTCTACTTGATTAAAACTAACGAACAATTTCTGTAAAAGTTTGCATACATAACTTTAGTGCTTCAAAGTGATTAGTCGAGATCTCCTTTGGAAATCGAAAATGCTCGGCATTGTTTAATTAACTGCGACAAACTTCGCGTCCATTAAATTCTCAATTACGCCTGATTGAAATGTCAGGTTGGCCGCAAACTCAGAATAACTCAACTAACTATTCTCTATTCGGATACTAGATGCCAGAAATATTGATCTGCGTCCATGAAAAGTTTTGCTTGTAAGGAAATGCCAGTTGAGCATATTGTGTTCCACGAAACTATTGGGTGGTTGTAGTAGTTATGCAATCTTATTTGATGTCATTTGTTTAAACTCATTCAGTGGTTTTAAATTGTTGTGTTCTTTTGGATCAGAAGTTGATTCGATTCATTTAATACTTCCAGGAAATACTCACGATTCCGCTTTTTAAATGAAACTATATTATCGTTAATGATTCGATGCGATATGGGTGGTTTGGCATAGAAAGTTACTATCCAGTTAAAAGTTTCTGTGTTGTGGTTTTTCTTTTCTTTTTAATGATCAGAGTTCTTATAATTTTTATAACATCATACCCTTTCAGAAAAATTGGTTAATCGGATTAGCCCAAACTACCCTCAATCCTACTAACCCCCAAACAATTGATCTGTGCCCATGAAAAGCTTTGGATGGATAAGCATATTGTATTTCACGAAACTATTGGGCGGTTTTGGTAATCATGCAATATTATTTGAATTCATTGTTTAAACTCATAAGTGGCTTTAAACTGTTGTGCTTTTTGGGGCTCCAGTCGATTTTTCCAGAAAATTCTCGTGCTTTCTCTTTTCACATAAAAAGTCTTAACCGCTAATGCATCGATGCGATATGGGTGGTCTGGCTCAGAAAGTAACTGTCCAGCAATAAGTTTCTGTGTTAATGTTTTTTATATTACTATTATTATTATTTTTAAAGATTAGAGTTATAATTTTTAAATCTTATTCCACCATACCTTTTCGAAAAAACTAGTAACTCGGAATAACCCAATCTTCCCCCAACCCTACTAACCCCTAAATACTCCTGACACTCGATATTGATTTGTGTCCATGAAAGGTTTTAGATAGAAGGAAATTCCAGTTGAGCAGATTGCGTTTCACGAAACTATTGGGTGGTTCGAGTAATTTTACAATCTCATTCGAAATGATTTGTTTAGAATCATTCAGTGGCTTTAAACAGTTTTTTGGATCATAATTTCATTCGATTAGTTGATTTTTCCTGGAAATTATGACGTTTTCTCTTTCTTACATGGGAATTCTGATCTTTAATACCCTGATACAATATGGATGGTCTAGAACAGAAAGTGTTTCTCTTTTTTTCTAATGCAGCTGTCAATACAGAGACAGTTAATTTTTATGCCATAAGCACATGCTGCATCGCTATTACTCATTTAACACTACCCAGGAGGCATGTGTGGCTTAAAGATAGGCTACGGACGCGATTAACACTACCCCCACGATCCTATTAGACCGGGACCTATGGTTTAAAGTGGATTACGAACCACCACAAACATCCATGACTCGAACCCGAAACCTGTGGTACGGAGCTCCCGCCACTCGGCCATCAGGCCCCTGTAACAGAAAGTAACTGTCCTGTTGAATTTGTGTTAATGGTTTTTCTTTTTGAAAATCAGAATTGTTATAATTTTTAAATATTTAAGCACCATACCTTTTCTGATAAAATAGTCACCTAGAATATACCAAACTACCCCTAACCCTAATAACCCACAAGCATTCTTGACACTGCATGAACAAATGCGCAAAAGAAAGAATTTCTGCAGTAAACCGTCTTTTCACAAGAGGTAGTGATGTAAATAGGTGAATTGAAAAAAAAACAGCTTATGAATAATGGATTAATATTATAAATAATTATAAAAAAAAAAAAAAAAAAAAAAAACTAAAACATTACGTTAATTAAGAGCCCATAGCTTACTTATAATAAAGGATAATTGAATTTGACTTTTGACATCCAATACGTGATTGCATGAGAATAAATGATTGTTTTGCATTATAAGTGTAGGTATGGCGTAAAAGGTTGAATAGGAAAACTATTTTTGGATTGCATAGCAGTGGAATGCTTTACAATTCTTGAAGTATTCAGAATAGAACTGAATAGAAAGATAATTATTATTTTACATAAAACATCGTCTAATTCTAGTCATCATCTATAATCAAAATTGAACGACAAGATTTATGTATATATTTTTTAACCCCGCGTTGTAGTTAAAATGAATATAATCGTATGCTCAAAATGTTGCCATGGTAACTGATTCGCAATACTTCAATAAAAATACCGAATAATAATGTATTTAAATCTGTTGATATTTTTTATTAGTTCATTTTTTGTTATTTTTTTTTTCAATATTATTATTAATATTATAAAATTCAATTAAATCCCCAAAAATTAAAAAAGCTGTTAATGATCATTATTTATGATTAAAAATAAATATAACTAAATATTTGTTATAATTTGGAGCTATATTAGTTTATAAATCAAAGACGCGTAATAATTTATATATATATAAAAAAAATCTGTTTCTAAGAGTTTTTATTTTCTAATGCAGCTGGCAAATAAACAGACTGTGATCTTTTATGCCATAAGCAATTGTTGCGTTACTCATTTAGCACAACCCAGGAGCCCGTGTAGCTTGGAGATGTGCTACAAACGCGAGTAACCCTACCCCCACAAGGCCTACAGTTTAAAGTGGATTCCGAACCACCACAAGCATCCATGGCACCGCCGAGACTCGAACTCGAAACCTGTGATACCGAGACTCAGTGCGCTTGCCACTCGGCTATCAGGTCCCTAGAACAGAAAGTAACTGTCCTGTTGAGGGTTTTTTTTTTTTTTTTTTTTTTTTTTTTAAATATCAAATTTGTTACAATTTTTAAACCTTCACCGCAAATCTGTTCAGTAAAACTAGTCTCTGGGAATAACCCAAATTACAACCCCTAAACATTCTTGAGACTTCAGGAACAAATGGGCAAAAGAGGAATTTCTGCAGAGGACTGGGACCTGACGTTTAAAATTGTTTCCGAATCACTGAAAACATCCATGCCACACCTATAATTTGAACCTGAAGCCTGTTTTACCAAGGCCAGAGCGCTAGTCACTTGGCCACTGGGATGCACTTTTTACTAGAGATGGTGAGGTAAATAGGTTAATTGAAAAAAAAAAAAATTCTTACAAATAATAGATTAAAATTATAAATGTTTTTTTTTTTTTTTAAATAAAACCCACTAAAACCCAATATCAAATAATAGCCAAAAGCCTAATTATAACAAAAGATAATTGGTCTTGACTTTTAATTTCAAACTGAAAGGCAATTTTTGCATGCGGAAAGATGATAGTTTTACATTATCATTTATGTGTGGATATGGCTTAACATGTTGAATAGTGAATAAAATATGCATTGAATAGCGGTGAAATTATTTGAATTGCATTGAATAGCGGTGAACTAATTTGAAATTATTACGATATTTCAAAATAAAATTGAATAGAAGGATTTTTCAATTATAATAATTTTGCTTAAATTATCGTCTTACTATAATCAAAATTGAAAGATAAAATGCATGTATACATTTTTTTAAGCTCTCGTTTTAATTAAAATGAATATAATCGTCTTCATAAAATGTTGCCATGGTAACGGATTCGCAATATTTCAAATAATATACCAAATAAAAATGAATTTAAATCCGTCTATATTTTTATTAGTAAATTTTTAAAAAAAAATTTATTTATTTTTAATTTTATAAAATTTAAATAAATTAGAAAAAAGCTGTTAATAGTCGTTATTTATAATTCATAATATATAATCGTAAGCTATAATGTATCAAAATATTTAAAAATAATTTGATACTTAATTATTTTTAATAATAAATATTTTTGATATACTTTTGATCTACCTTAGTTTATGAATAAAAAAACTTAATGATTTATTGAAAAAAGTAATGTTTCTATTTCTATGTGAAAAAAATGAAACGAATTATTTATTATTATGATTTACTTCAAAATATAATTTATTAATATTATTTGGTCATTTATTAATATTTATTTTAACCTCGCTTTGCAGTGAAAAGGAATATAACCGTCTGCACAAAATGTTGCCATGGTAACATATTAGCTATAATTCACTAAAAATACCAAATAACAATGTATTTAAATCTGTTTAAATTTTTTCTTAGTGTTTTTTTTTTAAATTTTTTTCTATATTATTATTATTATAAAATTCAAATAAAATTCCATATCTTAGAAAATATTGGTAATGATCATTATTTATGATTCATAATAAATAATTTAACTAAATATTTTTGTTACACTTTTAAGTTAATTTAGTTTAGAAATCAAATAAGAGTAATTATTTATTGAAAAAAAAATATCTTTGTTTCTATGAGAAAAAGTTAAAAAAATGTTTATTATTATTTATTTATTTTAAATTATCAGTTATTATCTTTACGAAATACTGTATATCAAATACTAAATAACAATGTTTAATAATTTTTATAATAAATAGTAATTATAATAATATATAAATCTGCCTATATTTTTTATTAGTGCATTATTTTGCTATTTTTCTTCAATATTAATTAATAATATTATAAAATTAAAATAAATTTTCATTTCTTAATAAAAACTCCTACTGATAAATATTTATGATTTATAATAAATTATTTATCTAAATATTTTTGACACAATTTTGAGCTATCTTAGTTTATAAATAAAAAAAAATCTAATAATTTATTTAAAAAAAAAAAAAATGTTTTTTGTTTAAAAGAAGATAATTAAAAAATGTGTTTATTATTAATATTTAATTTAAATTATAATTTATTATTATCATTATAATTATTTATATTATGTAATTAACAGTATTATTTTTATTTTTTTTAAATTATTTTTTTTTATTAATTATATTTATTTATATAATTTTCATTATTATTTTAAATTATTTTTTTTTATTTATTATAGTTATATTATATAATTTTCATTATTTTTTAAATTATTTGTTTTTAATTATCAAATTACATATCTATTTGATGATTTTTTCTACATTTTAAAATAAATATTTTTACAATTTAAAAAAAAATATATATTATTTGTTTAAGTTATAATACACTCAAGGTTTCTAAGAAACATCAAAAGTAATTCGAATTTTAGCTATATGAATTATGTATACGATCATTTATAATGCTACGCGAAAAATTCAGTAATAACTCTTTCAATAAATACTTTTGAAATACGCTTTTTTTAAATATATATATATATATATATATATATATATATATATATATATATCGAGTTCTTTTTCTCATAACAGCAGAAAAAACATAATTTTCCAATTGAATCGATTCAACGAGTTTTTGAAATGCATTTCGAAAAATATTTCTTACGATGTATTTATGTAGATATATTTTCATTCTAGATTTGAATTTTTAAATGCATAAAGTTATGCACTTAAATTCGTATTTCAAATATTTCATTTTAAACCGATATTTGAATTCAAAGCATCATGTTATTTACATTCCGTTTTCATCTGTATCAGTATTTTCAGCCTATTTTAAATGAAACGAAAATGAAACGAAAGTTTGTACTGTTGTCAGTATTGCATATTACATAAATAAAAAAAAAATGTTATTCTATTAAATATATATATATATATACATAATTTTACACATACACAATTTTTATTTAAACTTTAGATTAGAAATATCATCTTATACGATAAGCAAGTCTTCGAAATTAAATTATTATATATTACTTATTTAAATATCACCAAGAATTTTCAAAATTAGTATATTTTATACATATATATCCCTTATTCTATAATCTAGTATACAATCTTTGTCCAATTGCAAATGCAATAATAGATCCCGCGTTTATTTGTATCAAAAATAGTTTACAATAGTTACAGAGTAACTAGCACACAATTAGCATTAAGAATTTAACAAGAAGAATTATGAGTTAATCTAGTAATTTACACAAAAAAACATAAGATAGATTAAATATATCACCTGGAACTTATTTCTTAAAAATTTTATTTTTAATTTATAATAATAATCTTTTCCTTTGATGAGCTATGTAGGAAAAATTATATAATTTTATTTATAATCCAATGCAAGTGTAGTAACATTCTTGTTCAAACATGGATATATAGACTTTAAATCATAGGTCCCGGACTACTACGACAATTACACCACATCAATGTGCTGAGATTCCCCTTTACAGTTTCGGAATGATGTGGTGGGAACAAGTCTAAATGGGCTCTGCGACGCTCTACGGTCGCGAGAGACCTGGGACCTACGACTTAAAATGGCTTCTGAACCATTGCAAACATCCATGGCACGACAGGATTCGAACCAGAAACCTGTGGTACAGAGAGTCTTGGCCATCATCCCCGCCAGGTCTAATATGACTGTAAAGCGTCGAGTGTAGGACTGCGAACCCAACCCTGTAAAAAACCCCATATGTCTCGAAATCTGCAGTTATTATGACCCACCATGGGCTGTAATGATAAAGAGTTGATTATACACTATATCAACTACCTATATCATACTCCCTCCCTATGTTAGTCCTACGCCCAACGCTTCACAATCATATTAGACAGGTACCTACAGTTTAAAGTGGATACAAATATACATGTATATTATTTGAACAAAAAAAAGGACAAAATAATAATCTAATAACTGAAAACGTAACCATATTATTACCCATTCCCAAACATTATTTAAATTGTTTAATTACATTATTTTTTTTACAAATACTTTTTTTTTCTAATGCAGCTGTCAAATAGACCGCGATCTTTTTATGGCATAAGGGCTGCACTGACGTTACTCACTTAGCACTACCCAGGGGGCGCGTGTAACTTGAAGATAAGCCACGGAAGCGGGGTAACAATACCCCCGAAACTCTCTACGATCTTATTAGGACCAGGACCTACGGTTTAAAGTGGATTCCGAACCATTACAAACACCCATGGCAACGGTGGGATTTGAACCCGATACCTGTGGTACCGAGCGCCAGAGCGCTAGCCACTCGACCACCAGAAAGAAATCATCTCTTGCCTCAAAATATGCCATTAAGCAGACAGCCATGACAAAAAATGGGCTGTAATATCATAGATTTGATTATTATATATGTGCACAACCTATATTAAACTCCTTATGCAGTTCTACGCTAAACGCTTCAAAGTCATATTAGACCTGTACCAAGGGTTTAAAGTGGATATATATATATATCATTTTGAACACAAAAAGTGCAAAATAATTATATGTAACAAAATAGAAATCATAAAATCCCCATTTCCATGATTGATTGGTTTGTCGCTCTACGGTCATTTTGTGCACATTTTAGGCTAAAATGACCGTAAAATGCTGTTTAACGTGTATTCCGAATCATTTATAGACATCCATGCTACCGCCAAGGATTCAAACCTGAAGCCTGGGATACCAAAGGCCAGCAGGTCACTCCCTATTTTAAAGCATTATTTAAATATATAATAGCCTTATTATTTACAA
>BPLQ01005803.1:2526429-2633246 GCA_021605075.1 Caerostris darwini | reverse complement strand
CCAGGATTTTCAACATATTTTAACTAATAAAACTATATTTTCTAAAATTGACATTACTAAAGCATATTATCACATTCCTGTAGCAGATGAAGATAAGGCAAAAACTGCCATCATCACACCTTTTGGACTTTATCAATTCAATGTGATGAGTTTTGGTCTCAAAAATGCCCCTGCAACATTTCAAAGGTTTATAAATGAAGTTCTTTATGGTCTTGACTTTGTGTTTCCATACTTAGATGATGTGTTGATCGCCTCTTCTTGCGAGGAAGAACATCGTTCACATCTTAAAATAGTTTTCCAGCGTTTAGATAAATATGGTCTACGGATTAATATTAGCAAATCAGTTTTGGGAGTACCTGTAATAGATTTTTTAGGCTATCAAATATCTGCGGAAGGTTCACTACCTCAACCTCAAAAGATCAAAGCTATCATAGAATATCCATTGCCAGAAACTATGCACGAATTACGTTCCTTCTTAGGAATGATCAATTTTTATCGTAATTATATAAATAATGCCGCAAAAACTCAAGCCCCTCTACATGAACTTTTGAAAGGATCTACAAAAAAAGATCGACGCAAAATACCATGGACCGATGAAAGTAGACAAAGTTTTGAAAAATGCAAACAAGATGTTGCACAAATAGCGTTAATGGCATATCCCAACTTTTTTTTTTTTTTTTTTTTTTTTTTTTTTTTTTTTTTTTTTTTTTTGGTCCATCGCTTTACCTATTGTCTGAGTCTTCTTTTGTTTTTAGTCTGTCTTTAATGATGCTCAGAAAAATTACAGCGTTTATGACCGTGAACTTTTGGGTATATATTTATCCATTAAACATTTTAAGCATTTACTTGAAGGTCGAGATTTTGATATTTATACTGATCATAAACCGTTAATATTTGCTTTTAAGCAAAACAATGATAAAGCCTCCCCCAGACAACTAAGACACCTACAATATATCTCACAATTCTCTACTAACCTATACCATATCAGTGGTCGAAACAATGTAGTAGCAGACAGACTGTCTAGAATTGAGGACATCGATTCACCTATTGTCGATTATGACTTGATAGCTGATGCACAAATTAATGATGATGAACTGCAACAGTTGAAATTACATTCCAAATCATTACATTTCAAAGAACACCAATTGCCATCAGGAAAGCTCTTGTCTTGTGATACCTCTACTTCCAGTATCAGACCATTCATACCAAAAAATTTTCGCATGACAATATTTAATACAATTCACAATTTAGCTCATTCTGGAATTCGAACTACTGTAAAAGAAATAACTAAACGATTCATTTGGCCAAATATGAAAAAAGATGTTAAACAGTGGACTCAAACTTGCATCAACTGTCAGAAAAATAAAATCACTAAACATACCAAATCAGGATATTCACAATTTCAAGCACCAGATGAGAGATTTAGTGTCGTTCATATAGATTTAATTGGACCTTATTCACCTTCTAATGGATACACATACTGCTTGACGTGTATTGATCGGTTTACCTCTTGGATGGAAGTGGTACCTTTATCAAATATCACTGCAGAAAGTATAGCGAAAGCTTTTTATGAGCATTGGATTACCCGATTTGGTGTACCTACTTGTGTTATCACTGACAGAGGCACTGAATTTATTTCAGAACTATTTCGAAGTTTGGCTGCTCTATGTGGTGTTAAAGTAAACCATACGTCTTCCTACCATCCTCAGAGTAATGGAAAAGTTGAACGTCTTCACCGTACCTTGAAAACAGCTATTAGATGTCATAACAACGTTCGTTGGACGGACACATTACCAACGGTTCTTATGGGTTTGCGAGCTGCTCTACATGAGGACTGTAAGTATACAATTGCTGAAATGGTTTATGGAAAAACTATTAAACTACCAGGCGAATTCTTTGAAGAATCCAAATTTCCAATATCTGATGATAATTTTGTAAGCAATCTCCGAAAACAGATGGCCGACTTAAAACCATACCAATCCAAAAACAAATGTAAACAAAAGATCTTCATTCCAAAAGATTTGTACACATGCTCACATGTATTTCTGCGAATTGACAGAGTTAAAAAACCATTAGAACCCCCATATGAAGGACCCTACTTGGTATTGCAAAGATCCACGAAAAACTTTCTTCTATCAATTAAAAATAAACAAGTTAATATTTCAGTGGATAGATTAAAACCGGCATATGTGTTACAACCTAATGAACTTCTGAATCCAACGTCCTTAAATGATCATACATCTCTGCCGAGTGAACAAACATTTATACCAAGTCAGCAAGTTGCACAACCAAACACAACAACACGTTGTGGAAGACAGGTAAAACTTCCTGTTCGTTTCAATGACATTATTGACTTTTCTTCAAATTTATAATTCATCCATTCCATTTTAAAAATTAATTTGATTTATTGTATGTAATTGTTTAAATGTAATTGTATTTGTAATTATTTTGTGCAATTTCAATTTGTATCAATGTGTATTTGTTCGCTATTATTTGTGTTGATATATTAATTCGTCTACCATTTTCAAAGTAACGTAACTTTGTTACTGGTAGGGGAGTGATGTAGCAACACCTATTGATGTAAAATGGAATACAAATTGAACGACTTCTACTTTAACTGTTAGAAAGGGAATTTTCCCGCTAGAATAAAAATAGAAAGTAGTAAGCGTTCGAAGTAGAATAAACATGTCGTAATTGTAAAAATTGATTATCGTCTTTTATTTTGCCGTCTGGATTTTAATAACACTACGCAACCTTTACAATACCGCCACAAGACCATTAATCGTTTTCATGAGCTTTGAGAGTTACATTCAAATGACGGTGAAAGCATTCGACAATACCATTTGAAATTGGATGGTATGGAGTTGTTTGAATTTTCTATGTGCCCAACATGCGTGTAAGCTCAGAAAATATGGCTGATCGCATTTGGGAATCTTGGTTATGATAGATGGATATATCTAAATGAATTATTGAATATGGCACTACAAATTGTTTTCGTCTGCATATCTGGAATGGATATAGCTTACGGCCATGTAGAGAATCGGTCAGATATTGTCATTAGATAATTGTAATCATCAGATGGAGATAATGGGCACAATACTATCGATGTGAATTTGCGCAAAACGATCATCTGGAAGGGACAAAGTACCTCGAGGCGTTTCAGTGTGCCTCAGCATTTTCGAACGTTGACACGACTAGCAACATTGTACTTAAGTTTTTATTTGATGTTTCATGCCAGGTCATACTTATCTCGAAGAGGTAAATTTTAAAGTTTCTGCAATCCCAGGATGTCAGAGGTTGTGCAGGTGACTAAAGATGAGTCTGTGAAAGGAATCAGGAACATAATGCCAAGGAATGTCAGTTGACATTTTACACACCAAGTTATGGTCAGAAATCCCCAAGGTTTTAGTTTTAATTTGAGATGATGAGTTATTTTTGAGTAAGTATTGTAATTCTTGGCCATTTTCCTGTGCTTCCGCAAATTCTTGAAAATTTAATTTTAGAGAATTTGTTAACGAATCAATCTATTTTTGCAAAAGTGGGCCTAAAATTATGTTTATCGAATCTCAAACATGCCTACCGTCTGTAGAATAATGAGAAATTGTATCTAAAGGGCATAATTGCAGGGATTAACATTTATTTGGGTTTTGTTTAAAAGCATAAAATAGTGGTTTTTGATCTGTGTAAATTTGAATATTTCTACCCTCTAACATGTGACTTAACTTTTTTATTACAGAGTACATTGAAAGCATTTCTATATCTTATGTAGCCAATTTTGTTGGTTTTTATTGAGCTTCATTGAAAAAAAAAGCAATCGGTTCCCATTTTCCTGAATGGATTGCATCAGAGTGCTACCAATATTGACATCAGGAGGCATCTACCCATATAGTTGAGGTCCAGGAATTGGATGATGCAAAAGAATGGTTTCAGCAATTGTATTTTTATCATCATTAAAGCTTTTTCAGCATTTTCATTCCGTATACGTTATTCGGATTATTTAGGAAATTTAGAAAGAGGTTTTCTTTTATTTTTATGCTTTCCAAAACTTTTACTAAAGATGAAAGTAGGCACGCAACTTTAGGTATAAAACATCTATTAAAATTAAACATCCCTATAACCCTATTAGGTTAAGTTAAGGTTTAGGAATATATTATCCATTTAACTTCATCAGGAAGTGACTGAATTTCTTTTTCGGAAAGATTAAAACATAAAAAGTAAATTGAAAATGCACTAAATGTACATTTTCAAACATTAATGTAAAGACTGTATTCTTACAGAAAAATAAAGCTTTTCAGTGTTTGAGATGTTCATCAGAGTTCTTAGAGGCAATAAGTATATCGCCGACAAAAGTATAAATACCTACTAAGTTTCGAGTAACTTCGTAGATAAAAAATTAGAAGGACACAGAGGCATTACATAAACCAAATTGCATGCACGTACTTTCTAATAATCCGAACGGAGTACATATAGCTATCTAATGTATATCGGTAGGATTTATAGGAATGTGGTGGCACGCTTTACGTGCCACCATGCCACCACCACCATTAAATCAATATGACTGAACATTATTGCACCATGTAATGTAGAAGTGAAATCGGCTATGCATGGAACAGGATATGTTTTTTTAACTGTTTCAGCATTGAGTGCCCTAAAATCTCCATTCTAACGTCGGTTTCTTTGGAACCATGTGGAGAGGTAATGCATAGTTATTTATCGAAAATCGAAAATGCCCCTGGTGAATCATGTTTTGAAACTCGTATTTTGCTATTTTTAGACAATCTAAAACTAAACTTCAAATTTTTTCTTCAACAGAACATTTTGTTACTAGGTGATAAACTGAGTGATGTCTTACAGGTTGATTTGGATGGGGTCATTTTGTGGCAGGTGAAATTTTTTAAAAAGATTATGATAAATATTTTCACAAAAATAGTTTTCATTGAATGAATATTGACATATTTTACGTGGCCTATGGATTGAAATTTTGTTTTCAGGTCATTAAGGCAATTATGGTGAAGGTTTGGTATCGATTCGAAATAATGGAGAAAATTCTTTTCCCAAAACTGGTGTAGTTACGTTCGTAACTAAAAAATATCCACGTAAATTGCTTCTTAAATGAAAATCTAAAGAAAGGTCTTTTTTTTTGTACCATAAACATTTATTTTTGTAGAATTTTCTGCAAAGACAGCTTGATGAGAATAATTTCGTTTCTGATTATTCTTTGCAGCAATTAGAAACACATCTAAGCATGTTTTACATGGCTGCCAGGAATATTACTATCTAATGAAACATTTGTTCTCCAATTTCGAATGAACAGGCGATCCTTAGGTGAAGAATAATTCAGCTCTATTCTCAGAAATTGCTAGGGAGTAGATCCACCACAAGTGTCACTTAAATCAAAATGTTGTTTTCATAACATTAATCTGTACTTTGAAAATATGGTTAAACACTTCTAAAAGACAAATAAATTTTTCCGGATTTTTTCCTGTGTAACACAAATGTGGACTAGTCTTCTCTGAGAAAACTTTCTGAAAGACAATTCAAAGGAAATGAATTTTCTCATTTTTCTTCTTATGGGTGAAATGCAGCAGGCTTTCTCATATGCAGCTCTGAATCTGCAGTAAATTTGTAATATTACTCTAGAATGAAATCAACTCAAGTACTTAGGATAAAAAAAAAATCTTTTTTTCGAAGTTTAATAAATAAATGTGACATACAAGTGTACTCAAGAACAACTGTTGTCTGTTTCTCCCCTCTCCTACCCGCAAAAAAAGAAATGAAACGACGAAAAATTAGAAGAATAACAAGCTTTAAATGACATATACTCATATTCCGTTTCAAAAATTAAAATTACTTTAAAGCATTGCTATTTTTAAGAATTTTAATTTTAATTGACCACTTCTTTCTGTCGTCTGATTCTATGCGATAACTGGGTTTTACTACTATAATTATTTTTCAATGTATTTAGCAGAACTTATTTGAAATTTTTCATTTTATTATTTAAATGTAATAACGACTTTTTAAATCATTCAAATTAAGGAAAATTTACAGATCGGTTCTTTCTTTTATAAAGACAGTGAAAATTTTAAAGAAATATATATCAGTACGGTATTTCGGATCACCAATTCACGCACTTGTCGAAATGTGTAGGTGTACACAAGAGTATTCAAAATGGTGGATCATTGAGTGAGTGTGTTAGGTGGTAGCAATTGAGAAATCATTTACGGTGCATGTCACTCATCTCTGTGTTTGATGATGTAAAGAAAATTCACTCCATACGTTTTAAAATATAAATCACGTTTTGTCTTAAGATTAAAATGGAATTAGCCTGTGTGATCGTGATCTTTGATATCTATTTATGATCCCCGAGCAATTTTAAATATATGCTGTTTCTAGGCGATGATGTGTATACTTAGCATCAATAAGTCAATATCTTAAATTATTTCAATAGATACTGCCCCCAAAAGGTAAGCATCATTTTAATGTGAAATTATAAAACATGCTGCTGTGTTGAATCAATCAATACAAACAGTGTCGCTGGATTAGTGAATCGCGTCTGCTGTAGATATAGTGATACTATATTGATATGTTCATCATTTTTAGTAACTTTATTGTTTAGTTTCATTATAGTAGTTTAATTTTATATATTTATATCCGGCTATTTTCCATGAGTATTTCGTGAAGAGTGACATCGATTAACTGATTAGTTAATTTGATTACTGATCTGATATGTTGACATTAATTCGTTGAGGAGTGACATTTGAATGTTAGTTTAATTTCAGTTTGTATTATCCTTTGGGTTATGTGAGATTTTTTTTATGTAAATTTTTTGTTTAATGTGGGCGTGTTCATTATTTCATTGACATTTGAAAACTATAGAGTTTTTCGAGGTTTCTATCTCGCATTTTATTTTACACTGAATTTCATTTAGCAGTTATTGTAGCGTGAAAAATATGTTAATGATATATTTTTCTTTATAAGTATATAACGTAAAATATTTTTTTGAGATGTTATGAACATCTCAAGGTAGAGACGTTTTTATGAGATTGAATATATGTGTCTCTGATGTATTTTGTTTTATTTCTTGGATCAATATAACTAAAGTTGTTTAATGGTATTAGTGACAACTTGATGCTAGTTAGTAATTTTGACTTTTTTTTTCTTTTAAAGATTAATTTGAATGATTTTAATACAATTTGCAGGGGGCTAAAAAAACATAATAAAATCTGTTATAAATATTTTATTATAAAAATTGTATGGAAGTTTGAACAAATAACAAATTTATAAATGAAGTGCAGAATTTGTGTGTTTTACCCTCTTGTAACACAAACCAACATGAAAAAAAGATCTTAATTTCATAGTTCATGCAAATAAGTCTTAATTTATCTAATACAATATATTAATGCATTATTTTGGAAATAATGTTAAGTTTTTAAATCTAACTATATTATTTATGAATATCATTAAATAAAGGGATTTCTAATTATATGTATACATATCAAAATTAATACTGTTCTTTTATACCAAGATTGTCTCCTTATGAAACATTTTATATGCCAAAATCTTATCTATATTTCTGTATTTCTACTTCTCTTTAAATTCTATCCCATATTGCTTTTTATGTAGGTGTTGGTAGAAAAATTTAAATATGAAATTTTTCATTACTGTCCTTTTTTCTTTGCTGATATAAACTTTTGCTTATTTCTTAGATTAGCTGTTTCTGTTACTTAATATTTGATTCCTTAAAATACTCATAATTGAAAAAATGTTTTATAATTACTTTATTCCAGAAGAGGGAGACAAATTGTAAAGATTCATATGTAGTTTTATTCTTATTATTCCTAATAATTTGTTTTTCTTTTTAATTATTCTTGAACTAATTTTAATACTTTTTTTTTTGTCTTAAGTTATAGATTAATTTAATCTTGTAATGGATGTAGTTTTTTTTTAATAGGCTCGAACAAAATTTATCACATCTGTAAAATTATTTATATTATCAGTTATCTACCTATTCTCTAAGAATGATTAATTCTTTATAGAATTTTAATAGGACAAAATAGTAAAAAAAATTTTAAGTTTTATTTTTATTTCGAGGTATATTTAAATGAAGGAGGAAGTTGTAAATAAAGGATAAATCTAGCTTTGCATGTATAAAAAAGAAGATGCTGAAAGAAATAAGGGTTTAATATTTTCAGAGACAGTAAAGTAAAATAATTTAAACTAAAATCTCTCCATCTTATTTTATTTTCAATTTGTTTATTCTTTATATATTTGCTGTATTTCTTAAAGTACAGTTACTTAAATTATATATATATATTTAAAAAAAGAACAGAATTTATCTCTTGTATAATATCTAAGGTATTATGTAATTGTTAATATTGTTTACAGAGTTCTGTAATTTAATTAATCTTAAAAAAAGTTTTCAGCCTTTTTTTTATAGTTTTAATTGGGTTATAAGGTAGATATATCAGCCAGTAGTGGTTATAATGCATCAATTTGAAAAAAATGGATTTTTTTTAAAAAATTTATTTTAACTGTTTGAGGTATTCTATGAAATCTCAACTTTCTCATGAAATAAAAATTTTAGTTTTTAAATTTAAAAGATAATAAAGGGTAAAAAAAAAAAAAAAAAAATTGGGAACTTGCTAGTAATTCGGTGATGATGTTAAGAGTGATTAACGATCACTTCTATTACATTAAATGATTTACTTAAACTTTTAATAAAATATTTTCATTGTTAAATAAATTGCAATGCATTAAATAATAAAAGCATTTTCATTATTTTACGATATTTTATGTTGTTAGTTTAATTATATTAATTGAAAACTTTTAATATTTTATTAAATATAAATGCTATAGTAGAATAGTTGTTTAAAACAAATCTATTTGATCAAATTGTTGTCAATGCATTTAAAAAATTATCTATATTTCATTTTAAATTTTTGCTGAGAAGTTATATTCTAAAGAAAAATTGCAAAAAGCACAATTTAGAAAAAAAGATATACAGGATTTGATATTTCAGAATTCCAGTTAATCTAAACTAAATTAACTAAATGTGAAAGTGGGGGATGATTTTAAGAATCATAACAGGATTTTTTTCTTCTTTTGGATAAATATTTCTTCAGCTTTGTATTATAATTACATGACTTTCTAAATCAAAATGAGATTGCTAAACCGATAATAATGTTATTAATGAACACTTCTTCAGAAAGATTTAACTTGTGTTTTATTGAAGTAATGTAGCTCATATTTTCCACTAATTCTATCATACTTTGTAAAAGGAAAGAAGAAAAAAAAAATGCATTTAAAATTTTTTTTTATATAAATGTTCCGTACTTTGATTATTGATATCCTGTTAAAGATTTTAAAAAAATTATAAATTACAAAAAGAGATTAAAAATCAAATTACAAAGAAGGAAAATTATTAATTTATTAAATTAATTTAAAACTTTTTTTTTTTTTTTACCTTATTAAATTAAAGCTTATGTAACTATGCATGATAGTGTAATCTTTCAACATAATAAATATAATTATGTTAAAAAAGTAATAAAATTATAATTTCGTTATGAGATGGAATAATAATATTGATTATATTAAATACAAAATTTCCAAGAGAAATTAATATTTTAATTACTTAATTAATGATTTGATAAGAAAATTCTTAAATGGGACAGAGGTAGAAGCTTAAAAGATAAGTTTTAATTCCATTATTGCTCTCGATTAAAAAAAAAGTTTTAACTTATTTAAACAATTTAATTGAAAAAAACTTGTTTCGAATGACTGAAAGTCAAATTGAGCATGATGTATTAAAATTAAAGTATTATCTAACTTTATTCTGTCGTATAATTTTATAAAGATATTTCTTGTGACTAGAAATATGGACTAACAAATTAAAAGTAATGCTCATTTTCAATCATTATTTTAATGAATTTTTCCTTTGTAAAAACATTGACTCAATGAAAGATTATATATGGGGAATAACATAATCGCCAAATAAATATATTTTATTTAATCTGATTAAAAATTTAAAAATATTTTTTGCAGTATGTAATAGCTTTTTTTACCCTTGAATTTAATTTTATGATTTAATTTGGAATACAAATAAGTATTTGCACTTATGCTGTTCTTATTATGCAAGTTTATAAGGAATTTCATGTCTGATGCTTTTATATTTTCTGGATTGTTTGGAGCATACTGATTAATGTAAATAAGTATGATTAATGAATAATATTTAAAGATTTTTTATAAAAGCATTTTTCTTTTTTCAGCTGTAAAACAAAAAACTGCACAACGTTCAAGTTATTTAAATTAAAACGTTTTAATAAATAAGAGTGTAGCAATTTAAAGATATTTTATAAAAATTAACAAATAGTTCTCATGGCTATATTAGATAATTATAAACAAGAAACTAACAAAGTGCAATTTCCTTCATACTTAATAAAGCAGCTAATTGAAGTTCACTAAATAAAGGAATGTTTCAGAGCCTTACTTATGTGAGGAATTTTCAATTCATTCAGATGTAGATTAAAAAATGTGTTTATTAGTCCTCGAATAAAAAAAGTAATAAAAAAATTTGAATCAATATTAATTTTTAAAAAGAATCTTAAGATTATGAAGTCATTTCTTGAAAAACTAAAGATTTAAATTATGATATTATAAATAACATGTTTGAATTTCAAGCACCATTTCTATTACAAAAAAAAACTTTGAAAGTTCACATTCTAAAATTTCATCTCAGTTTCTCCCTTAAAAATTTGGAAGATTAAACTGAAAAAGGAATGAAAGGTTCCACCAAGATATCAAAATTTGTAAAGGAGATAACCATGATAGATGGGATACTAAAAGGATGGCAAATTATAGTTAAATGCTATATATAAATATGCTTTTCATGTATATTGCTGATGAGGAATTTTGTATATAAAGGTTTTTAATTTAGGATTTTATACTGACAAGAAAGGGGGGGGGGCGCCCGGAGACTATTTATTAAATAAATTTTCTAGAAAATAATAAAAATTTGTCTTAAAGTATATTTTTAATTACATATAACAGTAAATAAAGAAAACTTACTACATTGAATTTCTTTTTCATTTATTCAAATAACTTTGCGATAGAATAAATCTGAATAAAATTTGAAATCGAACATATATTTTGATAAAGAATATAATTAATAAAATTAAAATGGAAAAAAAAAAAAAAAAAGATGTGAAACTTTTGTTTTTAAAAGTAGCAGTATAACCAAGTTTAAAGTAAAATTTTCTGTAATCTATATAGGGATAAATATTGTATAATCTGTAATGATATAAACTCGTATGGTTTGTGCCTGTTAATTTCTTTTCTTTGAATTACCATATACCATTAAAGTTCTGTTGACAAGATCATACTTTTCACAAGCTGTTGTGTTTGGTGCATGATGGTATGAAACATATGTATTCAAGATGATAGAAGTGAAAGGAAGTTATATGCATGGAAGAACTATAGTAAAAATAAAGTATTTGATAGGCTTATTGCACAAAAATACAAGAAAGTAAAGATAAAATAAATATAAAGTTCTATTTGAAAAGGAAAAATTAATTTCAAAGATTAAAAAATATATTTTGGATGGAATGAATTTAATTCTTTTGCCAACTTATAATCAGAGGTGAGGAGTTGGAAATTGAGCATTTTTGAAGTCTTTAAAAATTGTGATTCTTGACTCTTATAAAAATAATTTTTACATCTCGAAGTTCTAGGAATTAATATTAAAATTAAATGTTAAGGAAGTCATTCAATTATATCTTTCAATAATAGAATCCATAGCAAAAGACATTTAATGCTTTAGCAGCATACCGAGTAAGTGTTTAAGAGATTTTCTCAGCACTAAGGCTTAAGAAGTGCTATCTTGGATCACCAATGAAAGAAAATCTTATAGAAACTATTCTATTATTAAGAAAAAAAATTTAAAGTATTACAAACATAGCATCTTTTGTGCTTAGAATGTATAATTTTCTTATGCTTGTTTTCATCTATTCTATAAAACTTTGGTGTCTCTTAATTTGGTTATGCTATTTTTATGGGATATATGTATTTTTTGTAAGCAAATTTAAAATATAAGAATGTTTTTCAAATACTACATCTTTCAAATTGTTAAAAATACTTTTTTTTTTATGGAAGAACTGTTTTTATGAATTTAAGAGTTCAATAAAAGTCATCGAATTCATTTCACAAATTCTTTTAAATCTATTAATGAAGATCATAGTACATAAAATTATGGAAAGGAGTTGGTTGTTGGGAAATTTTTTTGGCTAGCTCCCCACCCATGCTATTTTTTTAAAAAAAAGTATATCCTCATATTTGCTAGAAAAATGAAAATTATGATCGATATTACAGAGTGTTATTAGTTTGGTCTTTTAAAAAGGAGATTTAATTATTTTTTTGCATTTTGTCACTTTTTTTATTTAATTACAAATATCTTTCCTATTTTCTTAAACGAATGACCTTCAATTATCTCAAGTTTTTTGTAAGATAATCCCATTTTACTTTTAAAAATCTGTTCATCTGGAAAATAATAATAATATTGTTCTCAAATATAACTATGTAAGGAGATATATTATGAAATGTTGAAGCAAGTTATAATCATGTTTCAGAGTGAATGATAAAAAATGTAACATTTCAATAATAAAATAAAACTAATATTCTTATAAATATAAAATACAAAATGAAAATAATATAAAATATACAACATAAAATCATTTTATAATTTAGTAAACATAATTAAAAGAAGTATGTGGAATATTTGCAAAATATCAAATACATATATAATATAAAGGTTTTTATGAAAAGTAAGTCCTTCGTAAGTTATATTGTGTAATCGAAATAATTTCATTCATATCTTTTATAAAAATATGGGAATATTTATCAATTATAAAATGAATTTAAATTCCTTGTTGTTGACAATCTGAGGATCCTCAATGTGTTCTTCAGATATCATTTGAAAGATACTCCCAATCATTATTTATTTATTTAATCATCATAATTATAATACTCTTTTATCATTTCCAACATAAGCTTTCTTTCTATTGTGTTGTACATTTGTATTTTCTCCTTGATATAATTCGTTATTAGAATAAAAAATATTAATTTATAACTTTATTTCTTTTCTTTAAATTTATTCCATTTACTTCTCATTTTGATATATTTTGAAATTCCATGGAATTATGGATAAGCTTGAGATACTGTCGTAGATTATATTGGCATATTTATTTTTGTTTTGAGTTGCATACCCAAGTATTGAAAGTAATTATCATTGATTTTATACTATATAATAATTGATTTATTTATAAGTATACTATTCATTTATTTATTGATTGATTTTATAAGTATACTACTATCAAATGTGAAGGGTTGTGGCTGCATAGTTCTGGGAACAGTATTATGATTAAATTGTCTAAGTTGGGTTTGTACATTTGAATAGGCAAGTTTGTACCCAATGAAATATGTTTGAAATGTTTGTTTGTATGTTAGTCTGCATGACGAGCAGAGTAACTGACCTTGATTAAAATGAACTGTAGGATGAGGAGGACTTGGTCAATTAAACTTTAATAATCTTTCAAATCTGTACGTATTTGGAAATTTTGGGAAGTCAGGATTGATAGCCATCAATGGATATCAATCTGATTTGATTTGAGTTGGTGGGTGGTTGTATTATTAAACTTTCTATTCGAATTTTGTTTTGCTTTCTAGGCTTATTTTTTCATTTTAATTTAATGATTTTTAATTTACCGTATGGAACTACTTGGTTGTTTCCTAATTATCAGTGGAGATTTTACTGAAGAAGGCAGGTCATGTGTTACAATTTCTTTCTGTGACTTTCAATTATGAAATTATTAATAGAGATTAAACTGTTTTTTTAGAATTTAAAAAAAAAAATATCTTCCATATTCTTTCTGGGAGTCGCAGAGATATGAAGTGAAATAAATGAAGGAAACGGAAGTGGGTCAGAAAAATTTTGCATTCTAGACAATGCAGAACTAGTCACAATTTTTAATGTTAAGATAAGAATTTCTATATACCACCAATGCAAAGACCTTTAAGATGTTTTTATTTATCCATGCATCATCCAGCTCTTTCTCCAAAGCTATGTTATTGAAAGCATTTCAACCAAGATAAAACAATTCCAGAAACTGTCCAATTCAATAATTTGGGTGCGAGAGCCTTCAAGATGTTCATTATTATCTTGTCACTTTATGATCAGCTTTTTGTTGTTTTCAAAATGCTTACATTTCAAATTTATTTCGCATCAAAATATACCTTCTAATAATTGAAGAGTAAAATTGTGAAAATATGGCAAAATATAATAGAATATTGTAAATCGAAATGGCTTATTGAAGTACTTCAATGAAGCAGAAGCCTTTCCCGAAAACTGGAACTTGTCTTCAACTCAAAATTTTTAATTTTTACATGTGTTTTCACATCCAATGTACTTTGCATGACAACTATAAGCCGTATCTACAAAAATATCTTAGATTCAAACTGCGTACAAATCTAATTTATAAATTATAGCTGAGTTTTAAGAGTAAATCATAAAATTTTTATTATTGCTTATTTCTTGATAGAAATCTGAATTGCATTTTGAATCAATTTAACAATAAATAGTTTATGTCCATATATTTAGATAACTTAAAAATAGTGGAGTTGTATTAAATTTATATAAAGGAATTATTTTAATAATTTTCATTATGGCACATCCAAATGCTGTGTTTGTCTTCAGGAGCTTTACTTCTGTGTTTAAAACAATATTCATACTTCAAAACATGTTCAATTTTAAAAATTTGCTGAACAAAGTCGGTATGGCCATTGTGAGAAAATGTATTCAGTTACTCAAGCTTATTTAGGTCAATATATTTTTGTTAACAATTTTCAGTCATCAATGATCCAACTACTGCAGATTCTCTATACTTTCAAAGAGAAAATAGCAAAAATTTTGGATTATCTATGAATTATGCAAAAAATAATACTTTTATAGAAATAAAAGAAAAAGGCAAAGTTTTTGAGAAAATAGTGCTGGCTTTCGTGAAAAATGAACAATTTTATACATTTTAATAGTTATGCAAGTGGTTTTCAGTCTTATCCAATATAATATTGTGCACAAATAAATATATCACTATTGCATTTTACTTTGCATGAACTGTTAATCTGTGGAATTCAAACTTACATAAGAGTTAATGGAAAAGTTTAGTGTTGATATTTATAAGCTTTTTTGCAATAGATTTTCAAGAAGTTGTTTATACTTGCAATGCTTTTATTTTTATTTCAAATACTATGCAGCAATGTGTATTTAAAAAATGCATTTTTTCTTACATTGGATTCATTTGTAATCTTGTAATTTTGTAATAAATGCTGCACATTTATTAACTTAACTTAAATTATATTTAAATTAGTAACTCTGTTATAATGAACACTTTTTAAATTTTATTTATTTATTTTTTTTAATTTCTGCATACTTAATAATATAAAATGTAGTTGCTGTTGCAAATATGAATCTCCTCTAATATCAGTTTTATTTTAATGTTATTGGTTTTACATCGTAAGATGCTGTATTTTTGGCACTTTTATCCCCCTCCCCTTCGCTTGCTACGCAAACATAAAAAAAATTACTGAAAATTATCTGAGATACTGCTGAAAAGTCTCATTTGGCTTCTCGTAGTCATGAATATTAGCAAATCAAAAAGCAGTAGTCATTTGATGAATCATTTTTGCACTTGGTTACTATAAAAATCATTCCAAGTATTAAAACTCTTATTAAATTTCAAGTATTAGATTCTTTATTTACTTTTTATGATAGAAAAACTAGAGTGCGTGTGCTTGTCTAGATCTTCAAAAGTTTGTGCATCCATGATTTATACAGTCTAGGATGTTGCTAGAAGTGTATAAAATTCTAATGCTCTAAAGAAATTTGTGTTATACTATATTAAACTTTTATTGAGTAAGAGTAAGGTTTTTTTTTAAATTGAAGTAAGGTCTAAAAAGAGGAAATGGGTAGAATAAGAATATATTTAAAAAATATTAAAAAAATACTTCTGTTCTACTATTATTAATTTGTTTACTAATTTTATTAATTTATATAGGTGTTTTTTCATGCACCCATATTCATGGATGCTGCAGATGGAGCAGCAAAAATGATGAACACTTCATCATTTCATATTATAGGTGAGTTGCTTTATGAATTGTGAGTTTTGAATTATAATGAAGTTAGGAAATCATATATGTATTCAGCTATGACGTTTCTTAGAAATAAATTTTCACGTTAGGATCTGCTGTTTGTTTTATGCATATGCATTTATGATATATAAAGGTATGGATAATAATTAAAAAGAAATTAATAAAATAGCAGGAGAAATGTTGAAGTGTAGATAAATTTGCAAATCAACCCTATGAAAAATTAAAATAGGAATTAAGTGTATATATATATATATATATATATATATATACTTAATATATATAGGATTTATT
Source organism: Caerostris darwini (assembly GCA_021605075.1). NCBI lineage: Eukaryota > Metazoa > Arthropoda > Arachnida > Araneae > Araneidae > Caerostris > Caerostris darwini. The sequence goes on along the minus strand of BPLQ01005803.1, from coordinate 2,616,761 downwards.
AAATTTCGTTACTTGTTCCATTAACTGAAACTATTTCTTGCCAAATAAAAATTGTCACAAAATCATTGCTAATCATAAAACCAAAATGTCATTAATCATAAAAGCAACAAAGTTATCAATGTTTAAATATAAAGTGAATGAAATGAATACATAGTGAATGAATAACAACAGTAATAATAATAGATAAAAATTAGAATATAAACAATTCCAATTAGAAATGAAATTGCAATAAATAAATAATATCACAAAAATAAATCATAACTATGGATATGATATTAAAAATTTCTTTCAGAATGTCTGACTATATTTCGGATTTAATTTGAGTATTCAGAATTTCACTACATAAATTGAATCCAGTCGTTATTTAAATCTTGAAGAGGGGTCTTCCTCTTGAGTTTATTGCATCATTCTGCTTTGATCCCTAGCTCTGAACCATTTGTGTGGAATATTCAATTTTCAGTATATGGCATTGTATTATGATTGATAGTGATAATCATTCCCTGTATCTCTTAATTCAATATTCTTGTATACTTACAAACAATTTGAAAGCATAACTTTCTTCTGTAATGTTTTTTTTTTTCTTCAATCATGAGCATATGATTTTAGCTAAAAGATTCTGAATGATTATACCAAAACATTATATAATTTCCAAATATGTGAACTACTGCTGAAAACTCAGCAATGAAAGGACAAAATTGTATTTTGTTCTTATGAATAAACTTTCATCTGTTCAAATTATTTAATTATTTTTATTTCATTTCTGTAATTGTAGAGTTTTTAATGTATTGAAGCATTTGTTTATTCATTCAACAGTGGAAGAAATGCGATATCTTGCATGCTTCACAATAAAGCATGAAAATCCTTAGCAGCAATTTGGTGATAAATGGGTCCTGCTAACAAAGTAATTAAGGAAAATAAGAAGTACAAATTTGCAAACAGAGACAATAAATATAAAATATGCAAGGAATAAAAATTAAGTATTTATACAATGCATATGAAGATTAATTTTAAAATAATTTGTACAGAAACAGCATATAACAAAAATTTTTTTTAAAAAAAGTTATTGCTTATCTTTGTTATAGTCAATTTTAAAATTTGTGACAGAATGTCTTCCTAAGCTAACTAACAGCCAAAATTAGTTTTCTTTTAAATTAAGATTATTAAAAGGTCATTAAGATATGTAATGACCTTATTTCAGAAAATTAAAATGTGCTGAAATCACTTATTACAAATTAGTTTATTAAATGTATTGTATTTTTTAAAAAATGTTTTGCTATCAGAATGATTATTATTTTTATGCAATATTTGTAACTGGTTTTGAAATTACTTTTTATCATTAAAAACAAATAGTACATATCTATTTAGGTAAGACCATGACTCATCATAAAAAAAAAAAAAATTAGTTTCACTCTCTTTTCTCTGCAAAGGAATAAGTGAATTTTTGAATTTTTTTATACATCTCACAATATTGATACATATAGTTCTGTAGCTCATGCTTGAATTTAATACCGGCAGAATTTGTCATTATGGGAAAGGATTTTTTTTTATGAAGCTAACAATTTAGAATTATGTCTATAATTCTACAGACAGTGACAGTCCCTTCTTCTAATTTATTGTCGCTTACATTTTTATTGTATTTTTCATGTGTTTATGAAGTAGTGATATGTACAAGATAACTGCTTATTATTTTTTTATTTATATATTTATGGGTAAAATAAATTGCATGCTTATAAAAAGTATTTGATATATTTATGGCTAAAATATATAATGTATGAAATATGTGTTGTACAATATAAAATATACTTTTTCTTTTTCTTGTAGGGGAAAAATTTATTTATCCTATAGATAGCAGTCCTGGTATCTGTGATGATATGTGTAATTTGTTACTGTCCGATTTAGAAGCCACATGAGAAATTTTGATCAATCATGTTTATATACTTAAGATGTGTCTAATTAGGCAGAATATACTTTTTATTGTTAAAATATGTATGTGATCTTAAGACCAGGCACAGGTGTAAAAGTGTGTTGATTAGAGGAGGTGCCTGTGCTACTGTGAGCAAGAGATATGGCAAGAAAGTCTGAAACTCAGCGCATTTTTAATATAGCTGTTGTTGGTTTATCTGGAACAGAAAAAGAGAAAGGAAGTACTGGTGTAGGAAAATCTTGTCTTTGTAATCGTTTTATTCGGTCATTAGCTGATGATTACTACACTGATCACATATCTGTTTTAAGTCAAACAGATTTCAGTGGCAGAGTGGTTAATAATGACCACTTTCTGTACTGGGGTGAAGTTTCAAAACTGTCAGAAGAAGGAGTTGACTTTAATTTCCATGTTATTGAACAGACAGAATTCATTGATGACTCATCATTTCAGCCATTCAAAAGTGGGAAAACTGACCCTTATTATAAGAGAAGTGCTGCAACAAAATTAACATCTGCTGAGAAACTAATGTATATATGCAAAAACCAATTAGGTATGTAATTTTTAGATATATTTTTAGATTTTAGCAGCTTTGACCAAATTTATTTTGTTTTTGATGATATTTAGAATAATTATATCAGGTATAATGCTGATTATTTGTAGATAATATTAATTTAATAGGGGCAAGTCAATGTTGCTAATAAATATCCATCAATGCTGAATATTTATTTTTAATATTAATTCAAAGATGCATTTCATATTTTAGTGTAATGAGAAATGGAATGCATCTTTTGTAGAATGAGAATTATTTTAAATTAATTTTATTTTTAAACCTTCAGGTATTTGTGTTAAAAAAATAGGTTTTCTTAATATATCTTGTGTATTATATTCTTTGACCATTTGCTATCATTTATTTTAGTATACATATTAAATAGGATTTTATAGATTGTCTGAATCCTCTTTATGCAGCTAGGATGTTACCATTGCATATTACATTAATTCATTTCTGAAGGCAATCAAAATTCAAATTGTATAGCTCTTTTGACTATTAAAAATATTATACGGGAACTGTGTTGAACTATTCAGAATTCAGTGTTGAACTGTTCATCAAATAATGATTTAATTTCATTTTTTTACAATTGGGTGGATATGTTAAGTTTGATCTTATTTCATTATCAGAAGATTAAAGTGTATTTGAAGTATATAGGTGATTTTTAAACTTATTTTTTACAAATTTTTGATGATTATGTACAAATTTTCATCAAATATTGTATTCTTTTTACTATACCTAAACTGTGCCTATAAAAGTAATTATATTTATTTTTAGTTTTGTTCCTTATATAAAGGAGTTCCCTCCACATAATTCCCTGTTTATATATATACAGGGCATTTTTGAGATCATTTGAAGGCACTTTACTATTGAGCAGCAATTTTAAAAATAATAATAATAATAAAAAAGATTTTTGGTCCTAAGGATTAATGTTAAAAATTTCTAAAAGCAACCATTCTAACTCTAGGAATCATTAGTCTTTAAGACAATAGAATTTAGATATTCTTCCAAATGTTTTTGAATGTTACTTGATTCTGTTAAAATAAAGGACTTTTTGTATAATTATTTAATTAAATATCTAAGACATCTTCATTAACGTTAAGAATATTGAGTTAAGAATTATTTGTAAATTGAAAAGGATGTAGAAATTCACTTCGGAAATATGACGCATGTTTACTTTAATTCATGTTATCTGCTCAGTTGCATTTATTATTTTAGGAGATTGTCATATACAAAATGGTACTAATACTTATTAAAAAGGAATTTATTTTTGAATAATAAAAAGTAATATGGGGACAGTTACCAGAAATTGATTGAAAGTTTTAACACCATCTAAACTATAAAAGATTTCTTGTACTCTCTTAGTTTAATTTGAACAACTCCAATGCTTCTTAATTACATTTTGTTTTCTATCTAGTAACTGCTATACATGCAACTCAAACTGTTTGTTTTGCATGTTACTATTTGCCTCAAATCGGGCAATCGAGTAATTTTTTTTAATAATCTTATTCCTCTGAATGATCGAACAGTTTAGTGAGCTATTTTTTCATATAATGAAAAAGAAATGACACAAAGTATAGTAGAAACTATACTTTAGAAACCAAGTATATTAAACTAAATTTTTTTTTTTCCCTAAATCAGTGAATTTAAATAGAAATAGAAATGTCTTAAAAGTTAAAATATTAACATTTGTACTGTGTTTAACTAACCATGTAAGTGGCATCTGTTATGAGTGACCCTTCAAATGAAACTCGCATTTGCAATTTTCGATCAGATGCATTTGCTTTTAGAAATTTCACCATTTTTTTTGTGTTGCCTTTTGAGCAACAGCAATAAAACAATTTTTTTTTATTAACGTTTCAGAAAATAAAGGAAGGGAAGAGCATATTATATATTTCGCAGTGATAAACTTTTAACCTTAATCTCTATTTTTAAGAGTTAATTACTCTTAAGTTATATTAAATTGAGTTCTTGGTTTTGGTATATTGTATAGTAAAAAAGGTGAGAAACACAGAAAGATGATCAGATGTTGATAGAAAGTCTAAAACTGAGTATTATTTATTTGTTTATTAAATTAGAATATTTAGCCCAAAGGCATTGAAAAACATGCTGCTCATTTCGAGTAATTTTTTTTTACTCAAAATAAGCAGCATTCACTTGTCCAAACCGGCTAAATTCATTAGTGAATTTACAACATTTCATAAATTATTTTTAAATGGAGGAGCCATGGAAAATAATTTTTCTAAACAAAAGGAAATTGTATTTACTGCACTGCTATTAGCAAAATTCCAAAATGGCACTGCAATGAAAGTCACTGCTGAATTTAAAAAAAAAAAAAAAAATTGCGTCTGAAATTGGTGTGAAATCTCCAGCATTTTCTTTGACTACTATTAAGTGTATTTTTGGATTTAAGTTATAATCTGTTGAACTTCAGTTTAGAAATGAATCTCTCAACAACTGTTGATTGGAACAGCCAGCTGTGGGTATGCATCAGTGCTCAGTACTTTCAGTACTCAGTACTTTCTCATCCATCTTTAAACAACTGCAGTTTAAATTATATTATTGAAATCAATAAAAGTGTGCTTACTCATTTGCAATGAAATGTGTGATTTATTCTTCTGAGGGGCAGGAGGAATTTCCTGTGAAATTAAACGGATTTTCTTATTGTCTGATCCAAGCTGTTGTGCGAAAATTTTGATTAAAATTATACTTAGTAATTAAAAAGTTAATATGATCTTTTTAAATTTGGAGGTATATATAAAAGAAATTAGAATATGCATGGCATGAAGATCTGAACATATAGGGCAACTACAAATTCAATTTTATTAATCCTGATACTGAATGCTACCATACATCAATTGTAATAAAGGACATTTAGTATTTCTAAATTTTATTGATGATTTAATTATAAAATTAAATTGGGAAGAGTAAGTCTTGTATTCAAATAGCTAAAATTTTCTGCAAAAGTTTTGTAGCAATATAAAGAGTCATAAAGTTCTTGCCCTGTTTTGAGTACTGCATTCAGTTTACATATTCTTTGGTAAAAATAGTGAAATTACTGTGAGAAAAGTGAAGATCAATTCAATGATAGAGTACCAAAATTGAAGTTGGAAGTAGAAAATAATTTATGCGATTGTGGCATTCTGTGTGCAATTTGCTAGGTTACAAAAGATATGATACCAATTTAAAAAAAAAAAAAAAAAAAAATCATTCAAATTCGACAAGACAAAAAAATTGAATAGCTTAATTAAATTTTTTGGAGTTTTGGAATTTTTAGAATAAAAAATATAACACCCACAACAAAACGGCTTTGGCTTGAATTAATTTTGGCGAGGGATGCATTTTGGTTGTTGAGACAGGTAATTAAGCAATCATTCATTAGATAATAATTCAGTACAGTTTAAAAATTAAACAATAACGTATTAAAATCTAAATTTATTGTTATTGAATTTAAGATTTATTTTGAAAATAACTTTGTAAATTTTTCTTTGTTTCAAAAAATATGACTGCTCTGAATGCTTACTTTTTGTGACTAAGTACATGTGTATTTTGCTTACTGTATATTTCATGGAGAACATATCTACTTTTCCCTTATTGTGTAATATTTTATTTATTTATTTTTTTTACTTCTAGGAATTGAAAAAGAATATGAGCAAAAATTATTACCTGATGGAAAAATTAATATTGATGGTTTTGTTTGTGTTTTTGATGTCAGTGAAGTTCAAGGAAGGAGTATAGAGAAGCAAGTTGAATTTACAGCTTTAATTTTAAATAATCTTCTAAAAACCAAAAAGCCAATTGTTCTTGCCACTACAAAAAATGATGAAGCTAAAGAAATGTATGTGAAAGAAGCAGAACGATTAGTAAATCGGAAGGAGTTCAAGAACAACATTCCTATTGTAGAAACATCAGCCCATGAAAATGTAAATGTCGATTTGACTTTTGTTATAGTTGCACAAATGATAGATCGGACTAAAGGTAAAGCCAAACTCGTGCCATTCTTTGAATCTGCTAGATCAAGAAAAGAAGTTCTAGACTTTTGTACTGAAGCGTATCAATCACTTATTCGTGCACAAGTCACTGATTATAGAGCTCTTTGGAGTTCTGTTAGTAAGAAATTTGCACAGAATCAAGATTTCATTCACTACTGTGAACTCTTTGGTCATGATGCAGCCCAAAAAATGTTTAGGAGGCATGTTAAAAAACTTAAAGAAGAATATATTGGTAGGAAAATGCAAATGTATATTAGAATATTGCCTGAAGTTCTTGGAGAATTACTGCCAGATTTAGCAAGTATTGGTGATGGGTGAGTTTTTCCTTTATATTTTACTAAATTAAAATTACTCTTTTACTGCCATAGTTTTTAATATGGAAGAATTTGATTTTCTAAAAATGTTTTTTTTTATTGGTATTTCTTAATTATTCTGTAATTTATCCATTTTAATTATTTGCAATAAAATAACAGAGTTGTATGCTTTTTTATATCTAAAACATAAGTTAAAAAATACTTATTTTTTTAACGTTAAAAGAATTAACTTTTTTTTTTAATAAAAAACCTTATTCCTACAACATTTTGCATTTAAAAAAATAAATTTCAAAATGCTGAAAGAAAATTTATGTTTCATTTCTGAATGAATTTAAGTATACTCAAAGCTATGAAAATACTTATTTCTCTTAAATTTGATAAATTTTTTTATTTATAAAATAGTTATTTTACATAGAAATAATACTTTTTTTTTTTTATGGGGGAAAATTGCATCTGTTAAAAAAAAGCAGTGTAAATATGGAAATATGTTCTTTATTTTATATTCTAAAAGAAATTGTGATGTGTGAAAATAAAAACCATACTCTTTCTTGTGTATATAAACCATAAAAACTAAATTTTTATGGAAGAAATGTACAATTTTTTTTTCTCTTGGTGATTTTAACTTTATGGGAAAAAGAGCTCTTTCTTTTAAATAAAATTATTTATCATTGACAGTTAATTTAATAATGAAAATGTGAAGTCATAAAATTTCACTTTCACTAAAAATTTAATTTATATTGGAACTTGAGTTAGGTAATTAAATCTGTTAAAATATGTCTAATAGTATTTTTGTGTTTTCTTTAGATAAATTGACTTTCATATTTAATCTCAAATATTTTTTATAAAGCTCTTTACTCAGTACTTTGTCCCCTAGTTATAATTTTCATTTGGGCATATCAAGCCATTTTTAAAGAAAATGCTATAAAAAAAGAAATCTTAATAGTTTTGTTTTTAATGTTAGTAGAAATTAATGTATAGCCATAAAAGTAATTCTGTTAACTGAAACTATTTTCTTGCTTTATAACTCCTCTAATTTTGTAATTTTTAATTGCTATTGTTAAAAAAATTAATGTAATAACCTAAAATCATTTACTATATTTCTCTTTATTAGTACATTACTTTTTATCTTCAGAAAAAAGCTATATGATAATGTGTTATTGTAATTTCAGCCAAATTAAATAAATTTTTGGTCATTTTTGAAGGTGTTTTAAGATACATTGGCATAATGCTAATTTTTTGGTTCTACACTTTTGGAGCATTGATAAGGAAAGGGTTTCTTTGATTTGAAGATAGACATTTTAAAAAATTGTTTCTGAAAGTAATTTGTTTCAAAGTATATTATGTCAGGGGTTAATTGCTCTCTAAAATTTCTGAAAATTTTACATTACCAGTTCCAAATACTTTGTTAGCCACCCATAAATTTCATGCTCAAAATTTCATTCATTTCATTTCGAAAAACACCTTTTACAAAAATATTTGCTTCTGCATCTCTGGAGTAAATATGCATTCGAATGATTTTTGTTGACGATAATAAAATGTAATATTAAACTTTATGAAACTATCAAATTTTATGTTGCAATTTAGTTGGAAGGGCATTGTTTCCGAATTTCATACTGTTTTGAAAAATTTGACATGCAGTTAAATTTCAGTGATAACAAACAATAAAATGAACCCAGTTTTGCATGAAAAAGAGTAAAATCAATCAAATTTGAGAATAAAAATTTAAAATTTCTGTTATGAATTAAATCAATTGTACTCCAAAATATCTACATCATATCCTTTTAATTGTTATAATAATTAATTAAAAGACTGACTTAAAAAGTTTTTATATAAGTATATTCATTCTATAATCAATGTATCTTACACAACTTTATTATACAAATTTCAGTGAGTGGGAAACTGTACGGGTTAAACTTCAGCAACATCCAGACTTCAGTCAGTATTTTCTTGAAAGTCCAGATGAACAGCCTTGGCAAGAAAGTGATTTAGTTGATAGCAATGAAACTCGAATTCCTCTTGATATTCTTGATTCTTCGGAGGCTGAAGCATGCTTTGAAGAACATAAAGCAGCCTTGGAAGCTGAAGAACGAAGAAAAGAGTAAGTTCTATTGAAATAAGTTTAACTTGTCTATTTTAATTCATTTTGCCTTCAATCTTATAAAAAATTTTTGACTTATTAATTGGACTTATGTGAGTTAATAACATATTTTTAATTAAGTTAATTGGAAGTATTACAAATTTAAATTACTAAAAGCTGAATTTCCCATTGCAAAATAAATACATTCAAGAATATATTAAACCAGTTTTAATGGAAGGTTGAGAAAATATGAGCGTATGAAATTATATATGAATATTTATTTCAAATAGCATCATGCTTACATGATTTCATTGTGAGGGAAAAAAAAGCTTTAGTACTTTTTTTCTTTTTCTTTTGGCAATTTCTCGTAAATTTTTCAAAAACAAAGCATTTGATGGTAAAACATCCAACAGTAAAACATCCCTTCCGACTCCATAGAGTAAAAGTCAAGATCTAATGCTGCTATAGATTATGCATTCAAAATACTTTTTTGCTTCTACATTTGAATCTGTTTCATCAGTGTTCTTTATTGTAACTTCATAGAAAATAAACCTTTTCCTTCACAATTCACATCTATTAGATCTTGAACAGTGTTTATCACCTATTTGTCAAATTCACTTGTCTAGCCATATCCCTTAATATCCCCTGGTGTGTCTGGTGAAAAACTTAAAAAAAAAAAAAAAAAAAAATGTCGGGCAATTAAAAAGTTTTAAGAATATGTGGTTAAAAAAATGTTACCTAATCTATTTAATTAAGCCAACTTTAGATTGTAACTTAGCTGTATTTTTGTTAAATTATTTATTCACTTGAATTAAAGATAATTTTTTTTTTCGTATGGAATTTTCTAGGAAGTTTTTCGGATATTGAACTTCCAGGGATAATGTATCTAAAAACATCTAATGCCTTCTGTAAGCAAAATAAATTCTTTTAATATTTGAACTTCAATTCCTTTTTCTAACTATATAAGGGAACTATTGCATTTTCCGCTAAAAGTTTATATTGTCTTGCCTCAGAGTTCTAGAATATAGTACTCAGCCATTTGTCAGGTACTAAAATTAGCTACAGACTATGAGCAGTGTACAAACCAGATGCACACAAAGAAAAGGCAAAAAATCATGGAAAAAATATCTACTCGATAGGTAAAAAATGCTTGTTTTTGTAAAAAGCATGCTATTCTAAAAAGAAAAAAAAAAAATTAACTGGTTCATCTGAGCCTTCTCTAATTAGCAGAATGAATTATCGAGATTGTTAATTTTTTTACCTTATTTGCTCAGTTTTTTTAGTCATTTAAATTTATTTTTTTGCAAATATGTGAAATTTTTTATACCAATCAACAGCATGTTTTAGACAACTATTATTGTTAACAATGATTTTTTATATAGGTGCAAAAATATTTATTGTTAATATTTTTATTTTAGGATGCGACAACAATTTAAAGAACTCTTAGAAGAAACTGGCTATGTTACTCCTGGTAAACCTTTATCAGAAGTTCAAGTGCTGTTCATGGGTCGAGAGTGTTATGAATCTCTTTCAGAACCAGATTTGTTGGAAATTTATGATGAGCATCAAAGAGAAATTACTGAGAAAGCTAAGCAAAATTTTCAAGAACTTTTGCTTGAAAATGCTGAAATTTTTTATCATTTTACAAGTGTGGGTCCTGGAAGTGTAATAACACAAGAAGATATTAACAAAATAACAGAGAAATTGCAAGAAGATTTGAGGTAAGATAAGATTTCAAAATAAATCTATTATTTATATTCTGTTTTTTAAAACTAATAAAACATTTTAAGTTGTTGTCTCATTTGTCTAGTTCATTTAAAATATTTTAAAATTTAGTTTTTACCATAGACATGTATTTAGTTTAGTTGAATTCGTGATCTTGAAATGTAAAAAGTGACGAGATCAGATTGTATAATATGCAACTTCAACTTTGTATTATTGTAATGTGTTTTATTTTGTTAATTTTTTTTAATGTGTTAATTAAGCAGGATAATTTTGAAGTTTGCTATTAGTTAGCTTGAACTTTGATGACTATTTCTCAAAATTTATATGTGTTTGAGGAATTTATATTTGAAGAATATTATTTATAGATTTCCATTTTTATTGTAAAAGTTTTTATTATTTATGTAGTCTTAATTTATAATAAGACATAATTTACACCATAGAATTTATTTAATTTAATTCTTTAAATGCACAATATAATCCAAGTATACTAAGTAAAAATCTTTTTGAAATAATTATGCAAAAGATAAATTTAAAGAAATATTTTATAATTTTAGTCATTTCTGACTCGAGAACTTCCATGAAACTTAAGTTTTTTAAACATGTTTTGCAATAGATGAAAATTCATTTAATTAAATTTTGGTTGTAGACCTTAGAGTGACAAAGCAAATCTGGGGGAATTTGACAAATATCACTAATAGAATTTTTCTAATTCATCAACTAATGTATTTGAATTAAGAATTTCTTTCTCTGTTAGCAATTATTTTTTGATGGGATATATCTGGCTCAGTACAACCGAACTAAATACTAGTTAAAGATTTACAGGTAGATAAAAATAAAAAAACTCTGTAAATATGTGGTTGCTGTTGTGTGTGTGTGTGTGTATTTCCTTGTAAAAGAATATATTTATTTAGAACTTACCCAAACCTTATGAATACTCAGTGTCCATATTAAAATAAATATGTTTTTTCATTAACACATGTTCATGTTGTTATAGTGTCCATGGATTTAAAACATTATTATTAAAGTTAGATCAAGTCAAAAGTCTTCACGATAGCGGTCGCTAGCAATGGCGCCGCTTCACTATACAGCACTTCTCTTAAGTTGGCCTCGATTGGCACCATGCCCAATTGCAAAACATGGGGAGTGAGTGCTGAGCACTCTAGAATGTGCTTAGGTGTTAGGAAAGCATTGGGGCAATTTCTGCTGGGGATGTATTCCCTGGCTTTGTCTGGGAACACATTTCCATATCACATAGGAGGGGGAGATAGTAAAACCAAATGAGCAACCAGAAACATTTGGCTTTTACTACAAATTTCTGAAAGCTACAGTAATTTGAACATTAGTTTGATTTAATCTAAGTGAAAGTATATAATCCAATCAAATTTATGTGTTTGTATTATAATTTCTGCTAATGTGTTCGTTAGGAAATTTGCAAATTGAATACTGAGGCACATTTTTGACTATTATATTTTATGTCCTTTTATTTAAATAACATGAACATTTATTATAAATTCATTGTTTTAATTTAAAATAATGAATTCTAAAACAATTTTAGATTTTTAAAAAAATTTGTACAAATTCTTTAATTAATCTCTATGAAATGCTACAGTAAACTACAAATTCTATAAACTAAGGAATTGTTTTCTAATTATATTCACTATTTATGTTCTAAAAATTCCAATCTCCTTAAATTTCTAAATAGCTGTTTTTACAAAGCTAAGAGACAGACAATTTATTTTAAATTTCCTGTTATTTCTGTTGTAGATTTAAATTTCTGAAAATTTTTTGTTCTATATACACTTTTTAAGAATAATGAAAATAACTTGTTAAGTTAAAAATCTGTATCAATATAGGGAATAATGTGTTTTTAAGTAAAATATAATCATTGAAAATAATTTATAAATTAGTGCCCTTTAAAGTGATTATACAGTGAAAAACGTGATTTGTTTATATTTTTATAAATGATACATAACATATTTTAATTTTCATTATGAAGGTATAAAACTTTAGACCGATTGGATCAGGACCGCATGCTGATGTTGCTACGCCACCTTGGGTTTGTTCATGGACCGATACGAGAGCATTGTCCTGCGTCTCTTAAATGCATGGATACGCTTGTTGAAAAAACCATTGCTCAAAAAGCTCATAGGTATGCAGAGATATATGACAACCATTTATGTATATTTTTTGTTAGTGAATCGTTTTTTATTTAATGTTTCTATTTTTGTTTTAGACCTTTCTCCTGGCAGAGGAATAGTCATTGGTTATTAGAAAATAATCAACTTAACTTAGTACTTCTAGGATCTGGTGGCTTGGCAGATGAATTGGCTAATATAATCAAGGTATATATCATAATGTTAAGTAATTTAACATTTTAAGTTTCTATTCTTTTATTATAAAGTAGGCATTATTTTTTATTAGATGTCTGCTATTATTGCAGAGAAAATGATAAAGGAATATAGTCTTTATTGAGTTAGTAATTTGTATGTTGAAATAAAGTTATATATACAAATTATTTCAGTGGGTTACTAATATGTGTATATTTTTTTAAGGCACAATGTACAGATGATATGTTTGAAGTCGATAAAGTTCAATATTCTTTAGACTTCAGAATAATTGAAGGTGATGTTGGTTTGCCTCAAAATTCCTTTAGGACATCTGACTTTCTGCCTCATGGTATGTTATTAACTTTAAAATATTGAATTTTCTTGGAGATTACATTGCATGTGCAAATGTTGTGTTAACTGGGTTTCTGACCTCTTAACATTTTATCCTGGGGAAGGTGTGCAATTAATTCTATTATGATTTAGTTTGTAAGCTTGAAATGATTCAGTGCCTTGCACTCATCTCTTATTATAAGAAAAGCGTAAGTACAATAAAAAAAAAAGCTATACAAGTACACTAAAAAAAAAATCACTGTTTATACATTTTACTTCAAATAGTATAATTCTTTTGAAGCTGAAAGTATTTATGCATTTTGTTTGTTGGGAATCATATATATGTAATAATTAAATTAAAAAGCAAGTTGAATACATTTAATGTCATGTATTATATTTTGGGATCATTAATTACAGATTAAAACTACATATTATCTTTACCTTATTGCCTGCGCCCATCTGTTACTCTATTTACATGCAATATTCATATAGCTTATTTCAATGAACCTATTTTTAGTTATACCAAGGTTAAAGTCGAGTGGTTATTGCGCTTGGATATTAATAAAAAAAGAATATTTAAATTATAATATAAACACTCATTAATTTTGAATTTTTTAAAAGGGTTTAATTTAAAAAATAATAAATTTCTGTAAAATAATTAAATGTTCTTCATGTTCTCTTTTTAATGTTCTGTGTAAACAATAATTAAAGAAAAAACTTTTATCTTAAAATATCATTGCCTCATACTTAATTAGGTTATAGATCCTTTTTCATTTTGTCTCTTTGTTTTATTAAGAATATAGGTTAAGGGGGGCCCCCCCCGTCAAAATCATTTATTATTAAGCTGCTAGATAATACAATTAGTGTAAAACCAGGTTGTTAGGACATCTTTTCAAAAGCTCAAATCCTTGCAATGTTAACTGTGATAAATAAGAAGCTAAATTATATTATATATATCCAATAACATAGTTTATTTCTGGACAAAAATGATTAAAAAAAACAAAAACTACCAATTGACATCTTAAAAACTTTCATTAGGATTGTGAAAGTATTATTTTTAAAATCTTTCACTAGGCGCTAGGGATGCGCTAGTTTTCCTTGAAGATTGGATACATTGCTACTATAACAGTGGCAAAGAGACTATTTTGGTGAGTAAGAGGTTGATTTTAACTTTAGCCTTATCAAAGTTGCACCATGAATCTTAATTTGGCAGCAATCATGCAGGGGATTTTCATCGTTAGATAATTAGAGTAAGAAAATTCTGCAGACTGCTTGTTTAATTTTTTTGCCGTGTAAAATTTCATTTATATATATTCTAACGGAATATAATATTTTATTAGAATATTTCCAAATACAAACACTTAGTGTACCATAAAAATTCAAAGGCTGATGTACAACAAAATAATAGTGTAAAACACATAGCTAAAGGGTTGGGAGGGGATCAACTGTTTTTTCTCGCACACAGAGAAACAACAAGATAAAATATAAATGAATTATTATTACAAATGAAGTTTCTGTGAAAATGTAATCAGAGCAGTAAAAAAATACTTTAAAGTGAAAAGTCAACCTATTTTCAGTGAAAACAAAATGTTTACATGATCAGGAAGTGGCAGATTGCTTTTAAAACCTTTCTCTCTGTTGTAAAAAAGGCATTTTAATAAACTTTCCATTGTAGTAGGATTAAAAATGAAAAGAAATGTAATAATTTGGGGAAGAAATTGAAACTAAAAGCTCAGTTATATAAATTAGTTCCTCATATCTTTCGGCTTCTTTCTTAATTGAAAATTTATTTTAATTTTAACAAAAGTGTCAATATCCTTGAAGTTAAGTGATCAATATCATCGGAATTCCAAATAGATTTAATGAAAAGGAAGAGGAAAGGAAACATTACTGAAATAATTTTTAAGTTAGAAAAAAATATAATCATGTATACCAAGTATTATTATTATATGTTTAATGCAAGAATATAAAAATTAAGTTAAATAAATTTTATTTATCTTTTTGTTTGACTTCAATAATCAAATTATTTGTTAAAAAACTTTAACAAAACCAAATGAAGAAAGTTAGTCTTGAAGATATCTAAAACTTTTTCTTGGATATTTTTATTGCAAGCTTCTGTAATTTTTTCGTCTTAAAATACTAAATATTGATATTCCATTTTAATAATTGAATATGATTTTATAAGTTGATAAATTATGTTGTATTATTTACAAACATTAGTTTATATAGATTTCATTCTATAGTAAAAGTTGCTTTCTGTATTGTTCCTTTTTAATTAGATGAATTTTATTTTCTATATCTTTACTCTAAGAATCCTATTTACTACCTCATACTTTTTTTGCATGAGTAGGTAAACTTATTAAAATTTCTTAAAGAAAAATTTACCTTTTTTTTTTAAAAGTAATTTTAAGGCCAAATTTTGAAAAATATTAAGCAATGTTTCATCTTTTTGTGTTTGGGAGCAAAACTTCCAGCTATAGTATGTATATGCATATAGCTTAAAATATGTTCATTTGCCATTTTTATAAAATGTGTTTAAGCAACTTACAAATGCATATTATCCTGATTTATTACTTAAAATATATAGCTGAGTTGTGAAGCTAATTTAATTTTTCTCCCTTTTGGCATACCTGGGTAGCAACTACAACAGGTCTGTTTCTTCTTGTGATTGTTATTTAGTTTTTTAGTTTCTTTCTGATGCACATTTATTTATGTAGTTTCCTTTTAACTTACAGACATTCATTCATATGTAGATAGGTTTTTTTTAAAACCATTACTGTAATTTTGTTTGACTATCTTAGTAAATTTTGACACTGTAAATAGATTATTAGTTCATAAATTCGAGCAGAAATGTCTGCGATAAAATTATTTGCAGCATTCCTATATACATATTCTTACTTTGTTATTAATAATTTAGTTTTGATGTATTTTTTTGTAATGTGGAAGCCTTGGAAATTCACAGGCATATGCTTAAAATGTATAGTTGGCTATCTGTTTTAATAATTTGATTTTTTTCCTGTGTTAGTGTGTGATATTACTTAAAATGGAATATTTGATACCCATAAGAATAAGTTTGAATAATAATCTTAAATATTAGAGACTGGGGATTATGCCTTTGTTATTTGAAAATTCTTGGTAATCTGTTCTCAGAATAGATAAAATCTTTTGCAACATTTAATATATTCATGTAAAATGTCTGAAAAATTAATATTCACAAGTGATTTATTATCTTTTGAAATAAGTCGAAAAGGTTCAATCCTTTGGTTTATATAAATAAATGTGAAATGATAAAATGTTAGGATTGTCCAAATATTAAAGATTCAATGAATTCAAAATGTTATGATCACAAACAAATAACCAACAATATGTTGTTTAGATCAAAATCATGGAATAAAGTTATTTTGAAGAGATTAAAAATGTTTGAATTAATATTTTCAGGGGACCATAAATAATTTTTCATGATTGTTATTAAAATATTAGTCAGTATTGTGTTTAATTTCTCCTAAATTTCTTCATGGACGATTTTTTTTATAGTGAGAAATTAATGACTTAATTTGCTTTATTATGATTTATTCATTTTATATTGATAGTAAATTTTAAAAAAATAAGGGAAAAAATGCACAAAAAACTATAACATCTGCAATTGTGCTGCTGAGCATGAATAGTAATTAATAAGTGAAATGATTTCATACATTCTGGGCATAAATAACTCATTATTATTCTGGATATTCTTTATTAAAACTAAATATATCTGCTATTTTTTATCAAATATTAATGATTTGTTCAAATTATCCAACAACACTGACAGTCGAATTATTACTTTCTGCTATTCTCATATTCCTGACTGTATAGCATAAATACTGTTCATTATCAAACCGTAAAATTTATATTTTTCATGTTAAGAGGTTCTGTAGTGAATAATATATTATCAAATTTTTATTCTTTCTATTAATAATAGTAATTATAATTATTAATAACTAAATGTCTGCATATGTGGTGAAGGACAAATTCCTGAATTTTTTTCTGAAGCTGTAGCCTTTAAAGTTATCTTCCCATTATTTGCAATATTATACTCAAAATTTAGCCAAATTATTTTAATAATTTCCTATTCTTTTTTATCTATTGATTTACATGGTTTTATTTCTGTGCCTTGAAAGTCTTGTGTGGTAGAAATAAACTAAGTTTGAAAAATAATTTTTGAATTCTCCTAAATTAATATGAGTTATTTTCATACAGAAATTATAGTTCTTATTAATATTAAATTAAGTTGTTGAATGGTAAAAGATCAGGTTTTGTGTTTAGTTACTTTGTATTTGGATTACCAAAATAATTGTAATAGTGCAAAAAATATTAATCTTTTTTTTATTAATCCTTTAACTTTGATAAGTAGGAACTTGCTTTAATTTTCCTAGTATTTGGAGTTCTTTTTTTTAATATAATTTTGCATTTTATATGTTAACACATCTTTAACATTCTCAGGATATTTTTCTAACTAAATTGTTCTTATTGGAGTGTTATTTTGATAAAAAAAAAGTTATTTATTTTATTTAATTTCGCTATTGAAATTAATAAAAATGTGCTCTGTATTAGTTTCTTTACTATAAAATATTTAAAGCTTTCTTATATCAAGCCTTGTTATCAAGAACGACATTAAATGTGTCAAAATTTGCTGAAACAAGCATTAAATTTTAAGTAAGGGATAAAAAAAATAAAAAATTATGTTAAAAGTATATTTCTCAAACTGCTTTATTGCTCTTTGTCAAAACAAAACACTCTTACCCAGCTTTGCATTATAAAATTAAGTGCCATATAATTTATGCTTTATGCAGGTTTTATATGAATAATATGGGTTTTTTTCGGGAAAAAGGCCATTTTTTTATGATAATAGACTTTAAAACTAAATTTGTGTAATAAATTGATATATATTATAGTTGATAATTGACATTTTAAATTTATCTTGTGAAAATATTAAACCAATATTGTAATTCACTGTTATAGAAAGAGAAGTTTGTAAACGCATTTTATGTATAAAAATCCTTTTTAAATTTTTTAGACATATTTAGTCTTAGCCTTCGACTTCATGACTTACGAAATATATAAAAAAAAGACTCATACAAATATTTTGTCAAGAATCCTGAAAGTTAATTAATTTATAATTAAAATTTATAAATCCTTATCAATATGTATATAAAAATGCAGCAAAGGCAATTTGTTATTGATAGTTATGCAAAAGATTAGCGAATTCTTATTAGTAAATGAATAGCCAAAAGGGCTATAATCAATTTTGGCATATATACTGGTGTACAAAACTTAAGCTACAACTTCCTTTTTGAGAAGAACTGTTATTCAAAATACAGAGACAGCATTTTATACTTAAACGATAAGCATACTACTGCAAAAATTAATATAATACCTTCAGTGTTGAATCAAACAGCAACAACAAAAAGTGTGTGTGTGTGGGGGCTTTATTGAAAGAGTAGCATTCCAACAAATGTTTCTTTGCATAAAAGGAAGAATAAAATATGTTCCTTAGTAAATTATGACTTTTTTTAAACTGAAATGGCTGCTCGGCACTGCTTCTCCATACTCTATGCTATATTATCTAATAATTAGTGAGAAAAAACATCCATTCCTCAATAAACATCTATTTTAGTTGTTAGGTGTACTCCGTCAGATATAAAGGTGTTTCCTCAAAGGAGTACAAAATGAAATTTCAGTCAAGGGAGTATGTTGGCCAATCCAGACTATTAAAATCTTCATTTTTCAACTGCTCAAGTCCTACGTGGTCTAGTTTTATTATCCATAAAAACAATCTGCATTAATGGCTCCTCAGAACCTGTTGCATGTGGAGAGGATCACTTCCTGACAGCTGGCACTTTTACCTCTGCTTAAAATGTGGAGCTCTGTTCATCCATGGATAATAATTCCTCAGATGAACACTCTACAACTGTTATAACAGTCTTTTCCCCTGATGTTACTGGGATGAAACAGTGTTCCTGCCTCTCCATATCATTTGGTGTTGAGAATCACTTTTGTCCTGAAACAACTTGTCTATAAAGAGGGCATGATTCTAACTGTTGATTGGTGTCAATATTTTTTCACCTCTAGGACTACATATTGGTCATCCATTGGTGTCATTTTTTTTGGTCAACCGTAACCAACCCTTTTTGTAGTTTTAAAAGGCTTTCTAAACTTTTGAAACAACACTTTAAAAATCTTGGGCTATTCTTGTCAGACTAAGTTTCTCCTTGAATGTACGAAGCATTTTATGACATGTATAGTTATCCAAATGTGTGTGTTTTTTGTGTAGACATATTACATGTATGAACCTGAACTTACTGAGAATCTATTGTAGTTACAGTGCACATTGACATCGCATCTTTTGTCCGTCCTCACACCACCTGTCTCTTCTTATTATATTTATGTATGAATTACCATTCTACTGAATTGGATATTCATTGCATTGATCACAATGAACTCTTTCTACAATTACATGGCTACTTAAACTTTGCTTGTGAATGTACATGTTAAAGCTTTAAAGAGAGTAATGATTGGGGATTTTTATAATTCATCATAATTTATAGTTTTGTTCTTTGGAAAAGTTTTGCATCTTTATTTTTTTTCTTAATTTTATAAGTAAAAATTTTCAATTTTAAGAAATATGTTTTAGTTTTGGAGTCAGCATCCCATTGTTTAAAAAAACCACTCTTTCAATGCTATGTAGAGAATGTTTTTCCCTTTTCTATATTTTATGCTTAACATGGAATAATATTTTTAGGGGGTGTTGTATTGTTCAAATGACAAGTTATATTGCTGGTTTATTATATTTAACATTATATTAAATTTTTTTTTTATCAAAATCTTGCTATTAATATGTCTGATATGGTGAAAAAAAATATTTGATCAATTTAAATTATTTATTAATTTTTCTTACCCTCTCTTAATTCTTAAAGATATCCTTATGCAAGACTGCTCAAATTTCTTGTTTTATACCCTACTTAAAATATGTTCTTTACACATATTTTAAACATGCTTTATTTAACAGGTTGTTTTTGTGTTTATTCAAATCATCAAACATTGGAATATATTAGAGATAGTT
This sequence comes from Caerostris darwini, assembly GCA_021605075.1. Taxonomy (NCBI): domain Eukaryota; kingdom Metazoa; phylum Arthropoda; class Arachnida; order Araneae; family Araneidae; genus Caerostris; species Caerostris darwini. The sequence goes on along the minus strand of BPLQ01005803.1, from coordinate 2,596,426 downwards.
TGGAAAAAACTTTGCTGTCGAATTTAGAACAAGAAGATAGATTACCTTTTCATGGTCTTCCTATTGTTATTTTATTTGCTGCAGATAATAGTATAAATGAAAAAGATCTGATTTTTTTAAGAGAAGAAGGTCAAAATCGGGCTAAAAGGTAACTATATTACTTATATATATTTATGAATATGATTTTCATTTTGACAATTTGGAAAATAAAGTTATATTTATTTTATTAAGTATAAATTATGTGGCAAGTTGAGAAAAAAGACAAATGCGGTTAAAATTGGATTTCAGGCCTATAGCTGTTAATTAATTGATGTAAAAATTTTGAAAATATTTTTGTGAAATTAGTTGAGTTTAAATTATTTTAATTCATATGAATGTATTGTTAATGAATTGAATGTATTTTTTGTTATAAGCAAAGTTGATGATCTTAAATTGTTCTGAGGCTTGTAAAAACACTCTTTATTTCTTATCAATATGTCAAACAACTTTTATATATGCTATATTCAGTATTTTGGAAAATATGTATATCATCAGTTATCCATGTATTTTGAGTGCTACTAATGTTTTGCATACTATAACATGGTATATACATAGTCATGAATTTAGAATTGTACAACTAATAATAATTTTTTAGAAATACACTATAGAGCTTTGTAAGCATTTTGCAAATAAAAAATAAAAGCCGTTCCAATAAATATTAATTAAGTTATATACTTTAAAACAATAATTGGGTTTATTTTATGTGCTGGAAAAAACTTATTTACCATTTTGTACCTTTCATTAAAAGAAAATGTTCATAGAAAGAAAAGTTATAAAAAGGGTTCAAATATAGGGAAAAAAACTATTTGTTATTTTTGCCTGTAATATGTATATATATCAGGGTTGGCCAACCCGCAGCTCGCCTTGAACGTTTTTCCGACCTGTGAGATTTATCACACTTTTACAAAATATATTTATTTTATAATCCCATATAGTGCATTCATATATTTAAAAATTAACTGCCGAAACTATAAGAAAAAAATAACTTCGATTTCAAAATAATATTCTTGCGAATATGCAACAGATATATTACTTTTTTTTTTATAAGCTTACTGTTATGAGTTCACAGAATAAAATTGAATTAGTCTGCAAACTCATGATGCACGCGCATCTTGGAACATCTAATATAACAGGTTTTATGTTTCATTTTAAGTGACCTCAGACGCAGTGATCATCCCTAGATATTTGAGAAACTTTGTCACAAAAAGTTGTTAGCTCTTTTGGTTCAACTTACACCTGCAAATGTTTTTTTTTCCCCTCAAAAATGAAATTGACCAAACACAAAACACGCTCAAACATCACGAACGATAACCGGCAACACCATTTACGTTGTGCAAATACCCAAATGTATGTCTATAGTGTGTCTAAATCTAATATGGGGATATATAATTTTAAATGTGGCCCGCAGAATTATGATGCATTTCCAAAGTGACCCACAAGAACATTTGGGTTGGCCATCCCTGATATATATATATATATATAACATTACAATATTTCTTTTTTCAAAATAAAATTAGATTAAAAAAAGTGTTCTAAGGATAAATTTCGTGAATGAAAAGATCAATTGGAAAGATAATCTTTAGAGAAAGTATACAATAATAAGATAGGGAAAGAGCTTTTCTCTTAAATTAATGAAAAATTGAAACAATTTCTGATGTTAAAAATCTTTCAAATTTGTTTAAAAATAAAACATTTCAGGTAGACAGATATAATTATTCAATATATAAATAGAAATTGTAACATGAATGCATATTAACACATGGAACTCTATATCCTTAAAACTACATGCACTCTTATCTTTATTCTGAATAAGCAGTAAACCACTTATGCCAGTTTCTTGTTTTGTCTTGGTAATAGTTTGTCAAATCTTTTGTTTATAATTTTACCATTATATATTAGATTTCATATTACCTTTATGGTTGTAATTTAAGATAAACTATGTGTTTTTAATTTTGAAGCTTACAGTGTCCGTTTTTGGATGTGAGTTGTCCAGATGATACAGCTGATCAGCGTTTTGATGTTGCTAGTCTTGTTACAGCACTACAGTCACTGATTGAGAGTATTCAAAGGAGAGCTGGGTTATTACAAATATATCATACTTTACCTGAACAGGCTATTAATCCTGATATAAGGTAAAAATAAAACTGTGTTAAACTTATTAAAAAATAATTTAAATAAATTGTCTAATAGAGAAATAAATTTTTTTTTTTATTAATTAATGTTTCTTTTTTCCTTCTGTAAAGTAAAAAAACACAAATATCTGTTTTTATGGTCTAGAAGCATTTTTATTATAATTTTACGGGTTTAAAACAAAAAAGAAATAACCTTGCATTTTTTTTCCCTCATAGAATCATTATGTGCATGCTTTGTGGAGATCCATATTCAGTTGATCATGTTCTAGGACCTTTACTTAGTCATCAATGTTGTTTTGTTACAACTCCTCACACAATAACATTGGAAACTTACCTTGGTGAATCAAAGAGAAGTGTAGAAGTTAGAGTGACGTCTTATCATGGTGCCAATTCCTATCGTGATGAGCTTGTACATGGGTTTATTTTAGTGTTTTCGACAAAGCGAAAAGCCTCTCTAGCCACACTTAGGTAAAAGCATATAATATTTGAGAAATTTTATTAAAAATAAATAAATAGCTATTTGTAGCACAATAACCATTCATTATATTACACATTTGGATATTTTACATGCTTTTTCTTAAATAATAAAAAAAAAAATACACAACATTTACATGTTCCCATTTTATTGCTTTTTTTTTTTTACTACCAACATGTGCAGTAAAACGAAGGGTTATTTTATTCTATTGTTTAAAAAACTCTAAAAGTGTATGCAATTCTTCATCACAAATTATTTGGTGAAATATAAAATATCTATTATGATTTTAAATTAATTATTAAATTAGTAGAGAATAAAGATTTTGTATTACTATCATATTTTTGTTATTACGCTAATACAATAACCTTTTCTCTAGATATATTAAAAGTTTTTTAATTGTTTATTCACTGTTTTTTTATTAAAAATATTTTATATTTGAGCAAGAATGTTCATTTTCTCAGAAATTCATGCTGAAATGTAGATGGATAATTTAATGATAATAGATAATTTAATTCCTTTTGGCAAAAAAGTAACTAAAACTTCCAATTTTTAACCTTAACACTATTGACGTTTTTTTTTTTTTTTTTTTTTTTTTTTTGGTATTTGATATAATTTTTTATCTATATCCTCAAATATTTCATTATTTTTGCATTAATAGCTTTTATATAAGACATTTTTATTTCAGTGCATTTTCCATGAATATACCCAACATTCCAATACAGATTTTAGCGGTCACTGAAACAGGAAGTGCAAATGCATTTTTTTCTAGTGATCTATCTCATCAATTAATTACTGAAGGCAATGCTGTTGCAGATAAATTGCAAGCTCATTTTATGACTTCTAGCTCAACAAGTCAGCAAAAAAGTAATTTGTGTTTCTATTTTAAAGTTCTTTTTTGCTAACTTTCATTTTACAGTACCAAGTAGAGGTAAAAGTTACCAGCAAGAAAAGACCCATTTTAAAAATTTTTAGCTTTTTATTCATTTTAAAAAAATTATTACAAAATTCTAATGCAATTCTAATTATTACAGAATTATTTTTTTTCCTAATGGCCAACTTAATTTTTCTGAATAAAGAATAACAAAAACACAGTAACATATATTAATTCACATATGCATATATCTCGGTAAAATTGCATTAAAAAATACCTTATCCTTGAATTCTTTTTACCACTTGAAAAAATATAACATGCTAATGACAATTTTGTCCTGTGATGTATAAATGATATACAATAGAATTTTTTCGGTTTATTTTAATAAAATAATTGTTTTCATAAGAGATTCATTATATATTATATTTTTTCATTATATAAAAATTAGTTGTACTTAGTTTTATCAATATTTGATTATAAAATTATAACGAGAATAATTTTATTGCAAATTCCTTTTTTATTGTTTACTAGTTTAAGGATTGCAAATTGTCTAGTTTAAATTTGCTTTTCTTGTTCTGTTATTTATAAGCAAGAAAATTTGAGAAACAATTAATAAGATAAAATGAGTTTATTGAATAGTTTATAGAGAATCTTTGCTAGATGTTTTAAATGTAATTGTTAAATGTGCTTTTAGAGACTTTGTATCTCTTGAAATTTCAAGATATCTAACGTTTTATAATTTTTTTTTTTTTTTTTTGTATTTAATGGAAAATTTGCTAAGCATGTCAAATTCCTGTAAGTTTAGTGTTAAGCACTTAAATTTATCAACATATTCAAGATCACAATTTGCCATTATAAAATTTTATTTAAATATCAAATGAGGTCAACTTGACAAATATTTATAATTCACTTTTAGTATTTTTAAAACTTATTTATGTTTGTTAAAATTTTCTATTGTTGTAATACATTTTTTATATTATACTTAAAAAATGTTTTATTAGCTATTCTGATTTTGTGTTCTTTCGTCAGCTGCATTCTACACACCCTTTTTCAAAGAAGTATGGGAAAGGAAACCACAAATTGAAAAGGCATTCAGTCTTGAAGATTCAGATTATTCAATTGGTAGTCGAACACCAGTGCCACCTCCTGTGCCTTCTAGGCAGGAGTCATATCATCTAAGGAGTGGATCATTAGAAGATGGGTAAGGTGTTATACTGTAATTTTATATTTGTGATTTAAAAAATGATTGAAAAATGATTATATTCTGTATGAAAATATTTATCTAGTATATTAAAGTTCTTGTTAGTTTAAAGAAAGTTTTAATTATTTTTGTTTATTCTCCATAAGATTTCTTTTTTGTGTGAATTTTTATGCCATTTTGAAGTTCAATTTGTATTTCTACCTAAAAATATCTCTATTTCTTGTGCTTTATACAACAAGCCTTCTTTAGCCTTTTGATCAAGGAATAATTAAAACATTTAAATTTATAAATCCTCTTAATGGATTATTTTATCTTCAGTGAACAAGAAAATAAGCCCTTGGCATTAAAAAATGCACAGAAACAATATGCTGTTTAAGATCAACTTTAAATCCTGGTTGGAAAAGAGTTTGCCTGGGATATTTTACAAACATTTAAACACCAACACTGTTAAATAAAATAATTATTGTGGCATATGAAACTGACAGAAAGGTTTCAGTATCTTTAAATATGATGATTTAGATGAATTGCTTGTTAATGATGTCTTCATGCACAACTATATTATCGAGCTATTTTGGATGTTACAACTCCAGAAGGCAATAATGATTAAAGACAAATAATGTAAAACAAGCTCCTTTTCTTTGCTGCAAAATTAAAGAAGTTCTTCAACTTTGTAGTAAATTAGGAAACCAATTTCTTGTTAAAAACCCAAGTTTTAAGAGATCCTATAGAATGCAATTTGAATTGCATAAATGTATGTAAAGATAGAAACTGCATATAAAACTAGTGGTGCAAAAGGGTATTTGTAATAAGGATTGATACATCTCCTTTAAATGTGTACAGGTATCGCAGCCCAGGATCTAGTGGTCTTGCCTTGTGATAGTGATCTTTGATTAGATTCTTTTGTCTTCTCTTTTTTTTCCTTTTCATGGTTGACTTTAACATTTTCGTACCAGATTGTTGAGATTCATTATCTTCATACATTTTGCATATTGCATTGTTACTGGGCTTTCTCAGACTCTTATTTTGTTATTTATATAAATATTTTCTTCTTGTGATTAGTTTTGTACTTTGAATCAGTGTCGATTTTTCTAGCAATGCTTTTTCTTTTTTTTTCTTAAGCTATGTTTTATAAACTAACAATGTCAGTTCTCTGAACCACATATTTGCCATGTGTCTTAACCAATGTCCCAAGAAAAAGGGATCCTGGGAATTGAGTCCAGAAGGAGTTGCTGCTTTTGTTTGGTCCTAACTTTTCTTCGGACCTCTCTTCTGGTAGACAGGCATTATATCTTGTTTCTGGGTGTGACAATGGGCTTGAAGTTATGAACTCTATATGGTTGAAACTATTTTGAATTCAAGCAATTGTCACTTTTTAGGTGTCTCTTTAAGGTTGGAGGCCTACCTGAGGGGCTGATCCTGACTGTATAATTCCTGACCAGCATCTATGCAGTAACCTGCTTTCCCTCCCTTGTGGGCAGTGCTGTATTGGACCCAAAATCTTTTGTTGTGTTAATTTATCATAGCTTGATACTTTCTTGATTAACCATGCTTATGATGAATGTACTGCGGCATCAGTTGAAACCATTATAAACTGGTTGTCGTAATTTGGCAGATTTTCAGAACTTTCATTGGAAGAAACTGAGTTTGGGACTTAATCACCATTTATTATACAGAATTTTTTTCTATTGGTGAAAAGTCTTAAAAGTCTGAGTGAAAAAAAAAATGACATCTGGTGTTCTACTTGAAACATGCTCTATTAGGCAGTCAAAAGCCTTTTTAAGCCTAAAGAGTTTTCTAAAATATCGTATAAGGCTTACACAAAACATTGAATTTCTATGAGGATGTCATATGAAACCGATTAGTTTACTGTTGATGAATCTGATATTAAAAAATATTAACCCACTATGCATTTTCTGTTCCAAAAATTGCAATTAAAAAATGATCCAAAATTATACCAACAAAACATCCAATTAAGAAAAATGTTTAAACTATGTCACAATGACAGCTGGTTAACCATACATACCTATTTTACCTGATGTCAATGCATCTGCGGAGGCTAACAATTGTACTGACTTTGTGAAAATTGTTTTATGTGTTTGTATGCCTGAGTGTCTTTTTGCCTTTTCCAAGATCTTTATTAAGCAGCTAGCAAGAAAGAGAATCTCTTGGTTTTAATCTTTTTTCAGTATAAAGTACATCTGATACTTCTGTTTCCCAACTTTACTAAGAGTCATCTTTATCAGGTTCACCAATTTCTCGGGTATTCCCATCTCCAACATATCTTCAAACAATTTCTATCTAAGCTATTGTAGGCTGTTCTAAAATCAATGAAAAGGTAGTATGTATCCATAACCATATTCTTTTCGTTTGGAGTATTTGTCTAATCTAATTTGTATTATCTTTTCTTCAATTATTTTACCTGTATGCTGCTGGTCTGCTAGTAAGGATAGCTGTATTACGGGAATAGTTTGTCTGCATCTTAAGAACTGAAACCTATTTCACTTGCCACACCTATGTATATAAACTGCTACTTCTGTTAATTTTTTAACTGTACCATTAACATTTGCCTATCCTATCCAAACAATAGTACTCAGATAACAAAACTCATTCCTAAAAACAGACTACATTAAAAAGAACATTTACGTCCCCATCCTAAGAAAACAATGAATGATAAACAAAATTAAAAAAATAACATAGTCAACAGGAAAAAAGGTAAAAATCCTGCTACACTATCTTATTCAGAATCGTAATCAAATTAAGTATCTATATCAGTAGAGTTCATCCAATTCTGACTTTGTTGTGGAATATGAGAAGGGTATGGTTTAAGACTAATGTGAATTTTTTAAATCAAACGTAGTAATAATTTGAAATTTTTTAAAATTTTGTTACATACAAGTTTATTTTATTTTTAAAACTGTTTATAAAGTTATTTTAATCAAGTCTTTGCCAGAAACAGTTATTTTATTTTCTAATTATTGGTTTTATGCATTAGTTGATATTATTTCAGCCTTGTGGAAACGTACAAATTGTTTGGTACAGTTAGGCCAAAACTAGTTCTACTTTCTTGAAACAAAACCCTGTTAACTAAACCCCATTACCACCAAATTACTAATGACATTGTAAGAAACGAATAAACTATAGAGAATGAATGAAATTTGGTAAAATCCCTTGCCTTTACCTATAAGATCTTGCAGATGACCTTTCTTCTATAAGACCTTTCTGATGAAAGTAACTCAGAATTAGTTTCAAATTAGGTATTCCATTAACATATAGAAATAATAATTACAAAATGAATTATGTTTGAATACAAATTTATTTTAAGTTTTTATATGAATTTCTTTGACATTCAAATTAATTTATTAAGTACCTATTTTTTAAATTTCTGTAAATTTTTTTAAATATGGTTTTATTATATTTATTCATGGTTTATGGTTTATGATTAATATTAACTTGTGTATATGAGTTTAGAATAATATGGATCATATCACTTAATTTTATAAAGTGTTTTTACACTTTTCTGTAAATACACCCACCATATAAAAGGATACGTTACATTATTTAAAATATGTAGTAAGTGTCATAGTTGAGATTAAACAACTACCCACAATTTTCTTAATGAAAAGTGAATTTCAAAGATGAGTAACAATCAAACTCTAATAATTAGAATAGTAAATTGTATTAGTTGTTTTATTGTTACATTGACCGCCTTTGTTCCATTTAATATCTTCAACATGAATGACAATATTGTCTGCATTGGAAACAAGCATTACAAGAAAAAATATTCCTAAAATATGATTGGTTATTTTATAAATCATATGAGTTAAGAAGCGTAATGTAATTTTGTGGATTTATGAACTAGTTTGTTTTTTCTAATAATTTTTCTTGGGTTTTTATTCCAAATTATTTGGCATTTGTAAAGAAATATCTCAAATATTTTAAATTTCATTTCTTAACTAAATGGAGACTAGTGTGAAAGTTAAGTTCCTTAGTATTTTCAATAGATGTTCCTAATAATGTGCAAGAAAAATATACCTTACCAATGGACATTAAATGTTCACTAATAGATGTTGGTTGATAATAAGATGTTGTCACCTAAGAAATTTATTTATTGGTTTTATTTTTAATAGTGGTGATTCAGAGGGTCTTTATGAACAACTTCCTGTGGAAAGTGGTCATGGACCAGATGATGGTTCGATTTCTCCTACCGGTTTCATTGATGGTCCACCTTTAAGTCCAAGTGATGACAGTGATCTATATGCAAGTGTATTTAATCAAGAAAATGGCGAGCATTTAGTGAAACCCAGTCAAATAAAAAATAGGAGGAGCCTGCAAGCAGGTAAACAAAAAATTTAAAACTAATGCAGCAACATACATATGTGTATATTTACATTTTGAAGTAATAATTTGAGAATGTATAATTTTAATTTTCTTTCCAGAAATATTAATTTTACTATTTTATTATTAATCTTTTATTAAAATAGAAAATTATTAAACAGTAAAAATATTTTTTTTTTGTTTTTTATTATTTTTCTCTTTTTTTTTTTTTTTTTTTTAATCAATGCAGTTAGGTAGAATTGGAAATTTTTTTTGTTTAATAGAATTTTCTTACTTCATAAAATCATTATAGTTATTACACATTGCTAAGTTATTTGTTATTTAAGATAATCTATTATTCAAAAGGGATGTGTTTGATTGTATGGATAATTGAAAATTTATATGAATTTTATATATATCAAATTAAGAAAAGAAGAAAAATCGAATAATCGATCTCCAGTAGTATGTGTTGTTGAACAATCAATTTTTTGAATAGCAAAGCTTCACTTTAGTGATCGAAATATTTTTACGATAATTTTTAAATAAAAATGTAAATTAAAATAATATTTCATTTTGTTTATTCCATTTACACAGATATGTTTGAATTTCATTCGCATGAATTAAATTTTGTTAATATATTTTGTCACAGCTAAAAGAGTACTGAGTTTGTAACTACCTTAATTTCCTTCATATAATTCTGTGTGGCTTTTACAGTCAAAATGAAGAGCAAATGTGTAAAGAATTGAGAAGTAACTATATGTAAAATATAGTGGAACTAAATTTTAGTTACTTGTGCAATCCCAAAATTGTTAAATGATGGCAGGAATACATAAATGCTTTGATGGTACAATTATCGGAGGCCATTTGTATAACTATTCATGCTTGCTGCATTTGTTAAGATCCGAAATGTTTATTATTAGATTAAGATGATAATATAATCTTCAATCATGCTTCATGTATACTCAATTGAAAATCAAGGCTGCTCTAATAGAGTGGTGCACCCTGTGTTGCAGGTGCAGTATGGAACTGGAACAAGATTCCTATTGTTCTGTTCATATACTAATGAATTCTGTTCATATACATGTGAATTGCATCACCATTATGATATAATACTCTACATTAGATTTGTCAGGATAATAACAAAGCAGGTCCTGATATCATATAAAATCCTTCCCCATGTTATAATGTCCTGGGGTCAGCTTATATGTCTCAGGAAGTTCTGAGTAAAAGCCTTTCGCTATATCTTGCTAGCATACCTGAGTATCACTAGCATTTTGATGGAAATGGCCCTATTTATTAATCTCCTAGGGTTGACCAAACACTAGTACTTTATTATTGTCTTCCTGAAACCGTCATTGTCATCAATTGTAATAGTTAAGATTAGCTTCGTTTGGTGAAAAAAAAAAAATCCTTTCTGTTCAAAATCCTCTAATTGCACATAACATCTATTTCCTTAGAATTCTTCATTTTAATGTTAAAAAATAGTCAATTTTTTAGAGCATTATCGCTCCATATTCATGTGGGTAATTGCATATGGTACACTTATGATAGTCAATTGCTCATTCATCTAACAGGGGTGGAAAATCTGCCAAGCTGCTCCGAAATTCACGCCTTGCTACATTCTCCTACAAAACCGACAAATTGTGCAAAAAAAGAGATATTTCCTTTATTTTGATTTAGTAACCTAGAAAAATAGCCTAATATGAATGAGCTCGTTGTCTAAGATCGTTATTAGAGGAGGTAAGAATTAAACAATGTTAAAAGTATTCTGTTTTTATGACGTTTTTGTTGCCGATAGGATTTATTAAGCATGTCAACGACATTTGTTAGAGGGCAAAAATTCTGTTTAAATGATTCGAGGCGATATTGTGGCGCCATATATTGTTCTTTATAGGATTATATTGGATAAATAATTTGTTTGTGAATATTTAGTACTAAATATTTCTACAATAACTGTTTCAAATAAATGTATTTAATTTAATTTTTTTAATATTTTACATTTGCAAATTATTCACCATCAAGCATAATTTTTTTTAATTTCTAAGAATTTTTGAAACTTTCCTCTATAATTAATAAGTTTTATTTGTCCTTTTTTTATTATTATCTTGTTAAATAATATCCAAATTTTAAAATAATTTTATTTTTAATAATAATTTAAAAATTGGCTGTAATCTCTCATTTGAAGTATTGCAGTAATTCTTTATTTCCCATTTATTACTTGAACTGAATTTCTTAAGCACATTTTTTTTCCTACAGAAAATCTATAACTATGTTATATCTAGAAATATTAAAATTCCCCAAAATAATATTTGTTAAATAATATTTAAAACCATATTTGTCATTTATTCATTATTTATCTATATGTAATTATTCTCCTTATGCATGACATATTGGATGAATTGATTAATATTTTTTAACGGCTAACAATTTTTCTTTATCCTTGCAATTGCAAATATTTTGGAATTCTTAGTAATGAATATTTTTTTGTGCTACATTATGTATTCTTTTAAAACTTATTGTAAACATATAAGCATTTTATTTATTTCTCATTCAAAACTTGTATATCATTTGATAATTTTAAATTAATCTTTTATTTCTTACTAACATTTATTTAAAATAATTTGTATTTTAATATTCATATTAATTCGTATTGCAATTTGTATTCGTAATTCATATTGTAAAAATAGCATGCAACAAAAAAAAAAAAATTTGGAGAAAATTTTAATGTGAAATCTATTAAAAATTAGTACAATATTTCTATAAAAAAATATTCATTTCTAAGCATTCCAAAATTGCAAGAAGGATAAATGAAATTGTTAGCCATTAAAAAATACCGAAAATATTAATAAATTCATCCATTACTGTAATGTGTCCAATTTAATAATGGATGTATTTATTAATATACATTAAATAAATAATTATTTTATTATCTATGCATTAATTAAATTTTTTTTTTTTTTGCATTCGATTCTAATCTTAATTTTCTTCTTATAAATACACCAATAAATAAGTTTCTTATTAAATTTTGAATAATATACAAAATGATTGAGTTTAATTCAATTGTGGTACAAATCGTGCAATTTTATTTCATATCAATCATACGATTGTTAAATAATATAAAATTAATATATGCTTAGAAATCTGAAGAGGAACTGTTAATGTAAAAATATACTGCTACGAAACCACTGAAAGAGAGAGAAAGATATTGCAAAAATGTAAATTACCCTGCTACAAAAATCATTTTTCGATTTTCCATCCCTGATCTAGGTTAGCACCTTTTAATAAATTATTAGTCCTTATTCGATGCTTCAAGTTGACTAAATGATAGTTATTATTTTTACATTCCTAAAGTGAAGCTTTCTTGTGGGTTTTTTTTTTCACCCCTTTAAAATTTATTTTAGTTTTAAAGTATAAACTATCCATTTCAAAATAGAGGAATTATATGTGAAGCAATTATTAATTTGGTATACCAGAAAGCATTTTTAATTACAGTATTTCTTTGTTATACTATTCATTTTATTAGAGAAAAAAAATCATTGAACCTAGGTAAGTTGCCTGTTTTGTTTTGTTTTCATATTATGCACTTTTTCAGTCTCCTACCATGCACAGTATGTCTACTATATGTTGCTACATTCTACTGTGTGTTTTACTTTTTCCATTCCACTTGTATAATGTAACATGACATGCTTTGTGGTAGGCCTGCTTTCATAAAAAAAATAACTACTGTTCACCATTTACACCTTTCTTAAGTTTCTCACTATATTTAAACTTTATTTCTATTTAACTAAAATTATGGCTATTATTTTTGTTAAATTATAAGGCCCAAAATTCTATTTTTTTTAAACATGTTTCACGAATTATATGCTAAAAATTATGGTATTTATTACATTACATTACATTCTGCAACATTATTTCTCAAGAAATGGATGTCATAAAATTATTTCAATTTTTTAAGTAAAGTATTGGGCTTTGTGTTTATTGAAAATATAAAGAAAATTCCTTAATGTTTTCATAAAAAAAATAATGAGTAATATTTTTTTTTTGTATTGGAACTTTTCTTTCTAAGTATGCTTGTTGTCATGCAAGACATGAAAAATTTGTTTATCATTTCAATTTATAGGAAATTCTAAAGTGATGTAAATATTTTAAAGGTTTTATAAACCATTCTGTGCATGCATTTTTTCATTTGCATTATTATTGCTTTAGATTTCTTTATATGTGCCCAAATCCTGTGTTTTTTCTAAACTAATAGTGGCTTAGTTACACTTGTTTTTTAATTGTTATTTTGTAATTCTTATTCCTATAAAGAGAATTAAAAATTTTCATCAAGATATTGTGGGATGAACTGTCATGTGCATGATATACTTCAAATTCATATTTCAATTTATAAAAACGTACATTTTGTTTGTATTTTTAAATTGGTTAAACAATAGAATTATTAAATAAAATTTACTTGTATTTTTGGTAATAGATTTTATGAATAGTTAAAGAAAAAAAAAATTTTTTTTTAATATTTGATCTTGTTAAATTTTTTGTAATCTTTCTTTTGAAAATTCTATAAAAGTAATTATAAATTTAGGAAGGCTATTAATTTATTATTTCAGCTTATTGTTACACCTACTTGTAAAACATTAAATTTTTGCAAAATGGTAAATTTTTTAAAGTAGGAAGCATAGCTAGCTACTAAATTTGATGTTGCATGTGAATTACAATGCATATAAGAGAGGGCAGAAAAAAATTGTAATTTTTGGGGGGCAGTGTATATATATTTTATTTATTTATTTATTTTTTTATTATTATTTTTTTTATTTATTTATTTTTTGTTTTTTTGAAAAATGCGTAAGTGAAATTTAATTTTGAGATTATATAATATACATAGAATATATATATATATATACTATTTTTCATTTACCTCTTTTAAAACAGTCATCTTTAATTTGCATCTAGAAAGATAGAAATGTCTTTATTGTGTGTCCCTTCAAATAAAATTGTCAAGCATTGAAGTATAATATTAAAATTTTTGCTCATGAGGAATTAAAAATGAAATTCCAATCATTTAGTCTTCAAGCAATATTTTTAATTTTTATTTCTGAATTGTCAATTGAAAGATAACTTATTGTTTTCTTTTGATATAACTAACAGTGTCTTTTTACAACATTTTGTTTTATTAAAAAATTATGATAATTTATTTATTAATGCTTAGGATTGAAAACATTTTAATAAAATATTTGTATTTCCTTTTAAGATATCTTTTTATTTAACATTTGCTCAACTTACTGTTTCAGTTTAATGGATTTTGTTATGTTTGATTTTAGTTTCACTTATTGAAATTAATCAGCTTACAATATATAATTGGAAAAAAAAAGTCCTATAAAATTTGTGAAATAGGTCATCATTGCAATACTTTATCTTAAATTTTGTACCTATTCAATATTAGGTTTATGATGAAATCCACAGAATTTCAGTAAAGAAAGAAAATGCATGGATGAGTAGTAAAAGAAAAGCTACTCTTTTTGCTCAAGTGGTTTTTTTAAGGATGCAAAATGTTTAGTATAGATTCCATATGTTTATAGGGTTTTCAAAAATAACTTTCACAATGTTAGCTTTAATATTTTAACTTGTTCTGCATTTGGTTTTCAATATAGTGTTCTTATGAGAATGGTGCCTTAATTAGACTTATGCAGTTTATAACAGAATAAATGAACTTCCATTTGTAAAAGGAAATACTTAGTGTGTAAAAGAACAGTTACTATTCAATATATTATCAGTCTGTACCTTGTAAGTTTGCCAGAAATAAATACAATAAAAAACATATGTTTTTTTTCTCACAAAACAAGCAGATCTTCCTGGCACCACTGTTTGTAAAAACATGTTTTATTTCTATCTTTTATTGTGTCATTTATTTACTTTTGATCATATAATTTTAAATGATTTGATATTTCAGCTCTTAATTATCTTATATTTTATGGTGTATATATGAAAAGTATTTTTGCACATTGTTCTATTAAGATTTTCATTGTGTAAATATTTTTGATATCATTATATCTACATCATTATCATTGAGTTGTTTCTGCATCTTTGATCATTAAATCATTAATTGTATACAATTATTTTTTCTTCAATAGGAAAATTAAGCTGTACTTATGGTATAGAAAAACGGTCTGTTCTATTTATATGAAGATTTTATTAATTCATTGTTTATGTGCTATCAGTGAGTCTGAAAGACCATTTCATAGCTGTTCTGCATGATATGTAGCTTATTGTCTATCCTTTTCACCTATATTCTTTTTACAGAATTATATCGGCAGTCATTCCCAAGTACAGAATCTTTGGATCGTTCAGTTTCTATGAAATCTCGTGACAACAATGGTCCTCCTCCACCATTGCCTCCTTCTCGACATGAAAGAGATCCTAATTCTGGCATTGATCTTGCTTATCCTCCACCTACACTTGATACTTTTACTGGCAATGCATCTCCTCCCCCTTCTTATCATAGCCAGGTTCATTATTCTCCACGTCTACCCCCTCACCCATTACCTTTGCCTTCATCTTTGTATGCTACTGGCCGAAGAAGACCCCCAGCTCCAGATCGTGCTTTACCTTTTCCATCTTATGAATTGAAAAAATCTAACAGTCTGAAATCTTGTGGCATAGGAATGCCTTCTACGCCATCAGCACCTAGTCTTAGCCACACTAGTTCTGGCCAAGGTTCAAGAATACCTGATGACTTAGATGGCTCTGATAGCATAACTGATGATGACGATACAATTTCTTCAGGGCTTAGTGGTGATTACTTTAATTTTTACCTCCTTGATTTGATTTTATCTTCGATATAAATTGTTCTTATTCTTAGTGCCAAGTGCATGGTATGATTCAAAAAATGTTTTTTGAGCTTTTTATTTTGGAAGCTCATTTCATTCTTTTTTTCAGTTTTGTTTGCATGTTTGCTAGTTCATAATTTTCTTTCTTTTTTGGTTTACCTACTTATTTGAGGTGTGTCAAAAGTATTAATATATGAGCATTTAGAATAATAAGAAAATCATTTTTTCTTTCAAGTTTAATTCTTAAATAGATACTACCAACAGCTTATTATTTGATCATTATTTTATAAGAGGAAAGAATACTTCTGCATGACAATTTTTTTCACCATAAAGTTTTGTTGGTTTTACCTACTTCTCTAAAATTTGATTGAGAGAAAAAATTTATTTTCTTTCAGTTTTTAAAATACTTTTGTAGTAATTTTTAATAGTTGCTTTTTTGTTTACTAATTTTTCTTTTTATACATTTGTTATGATGTATATTAAGAAATATACATGGGGAAATTAACTCATTTTAATTAACTCAATATTTGTTTTTTCTGTAATGGAAACTTGTTTATAAATTTTGTTAAAGTTCTGCTGTTACCTTTAACAATGTTCAATGAGAGAAATCCTTCAATAATAATAAAAAGTTAAAATAGTGGTACTTTTGTCACACTTGTTGCTTTTATAATTTTTTTATTCCTTTCGTTTATTATTTGGTTTGAATCACTTATATTATTTTCTCTTTCATTAATATCTGTATCTTTGGATTCCTTGTATTTTTAAGCACGAGTAGTAGTTATTTATTTAGTTGCATGTGCTTATTTGTATGTTTGATTATGCCACTCATAAATGTTTTTGTTATGATTAGTGTCCCCCCCGCTTATTTTAAGTTAATCTAGAACCTATTCAAAATTAATATTTTTTTAAATGTGAAATTCTTGTATATTATAAAAAGTATATTATTTTTAAACAATTCATATGGTCATATCAATTAAAGTTTCTTACTTGGCTTTCTAGGTACTGTAATTGGTATGTGTAACCACATTTGCTAATTATGAAAGTTGTTACAAATATATTTTTTTATATATAAATTAATGCTTATAATATCTATATAATGAAATGTAATTAGGTGAAAGTAAAATCATTAGCGTTGGGGAATAATAATTTAAAAAAATTATTTGTAATTTTAATTGATAAATGTTATATTTATTTCATTAGATGTACTTGTATGTACTAAGGAGCTTTTTTGCAAAAAGAAAATATATTTGTAACTTATGTTACCATCCCCTCCTCATTTATATGCATAACATAACACAGGTGTTAAAACTCCCATGAAGAATATAGATACTATTACAGCTTACATTCATATAGTAAGGATATATTCTTCATAATTTCTCTTGATTTATTTTCTATTCTTAAAAAATAATAATAAGACAAATTTATTTTCTAACTTTTATAATAATGTAAATAGTATAATACCCTTTTTAAATGTCTTCAATTTTTTAACTTATATTTTTTTATAAAATTAATGTTATTTTGAAATTGGGTTTAAAATAACAATTATTTATTGAAAATAATTTACATGTGAAAATATATTATTTGATTGACAAAAATTAAGATGTACAAATAATAGTACCTTTTTTGTGTCAATTGCTAAGTGTGACTTACTGTTGATTTTTTTTTATTTTTTTTTTTTTAATAGTATAATTGGAGCAACAGATATATTTGGTATTTTACTAATGTTATAGTATTTTTTAAATTACAGATTAGATAAGTTGATTATATTTTTTAAAAAATGTATGTTATTCGATAGCTATAAAAGTTTCTTAAAATTTTTATTCTAAATATATTTTTTTCTGAATTTATTCTTTTTTTTTTATGTATCTATGTTAATGAACATCAAAAATACATACTGGATCATTTAGATATTTACTTGTTTCTATGTTAAAGTCAAAACTTGATATTCATAAATTTGCAACTATGTAAAGGACCAACTTGGTGGTGATTTTCAATCTGACATATAGTATGTAATTAGATGAAAGTAAGATAAATAACTTCGGGGAATAATAATTTTAAAAACATAAATATTTTAAGCATGAAGTAACACATACACATAAATTTGAATTCATTTGTTATTATTTGTCATAAATATTTAAAATTGTAAATTGGTTTGAGATTTCCAATTTATATCTAAGTATAGGCTTTTAATGCTCATTGTATTTTCATGTTTAGCATTCTCTTAAGGAATTAAACTTTGAAAATTACTATTGGTATTTAAGTATGCAATTTTGTTATGCTTCTAGCAAAACTTATGAAATTATTAATTATCAGCTGAATTTGTTGAAATGTGCCTGCTTTTTTAATGCTTGAATATTTCATATTTAGGCCTTATATTTCGTTTCTTGAAATAAATATCTTTTATAATGTTTGTTAATTATGTATATGCTAATTGTTTCATATTTTTTGAGGGGGGGGATGTGAAATTGTTTTTATTCATTTTTCCATTTTAAATTGATCATAGTAAAAAGTAACTCAAGTTTTAATGTTGGTTTTAAATATTAAGAAGATTTTCTGATAATACTTTTTTCTGAAAAAGTTATGGCTTTTAAGTTATTAGAAAATTTCCTTATTTTCTTCTCTCTCCTCCCAAATTTTCTTTCTGCTTCATGGCACAAAATTCTTCTGGTTAAATTTAAGAATAAACTTCGTACACAATTTCAAATATACATGATTTATATTGTAATATAGTATTTTTGTAATGATTTTTAAAAAATCAGTTGTTTTGCCTTTATAATTTTTTAAAGTAAGGTATAACGTTTATTTTAATTTTTCATATTTATTATAAAACTGAGATCTTTACATGCATACAAAAAATCAATCTTTTGCCTTAAATTGTATCATTGCATTATTCCTGATTAAGTGATAAGTTCAGCATATAGAGGTTTTTTTGTAAAACAATTTTCTAATAGTTTTAAATGAAGCTGTTAAAAAAACTTGTTAGGGAAAGAAAGTGTGTAGCTAAAAGTCGGCAAATGAATAAGCACTTCAATTTGGTTGAATTTAGAAATTAGTTTATATTACACTTATAAATAAATTTATAGAAATCCTTAATTTAATGTTATAAAATTTCTGAGACTATATTTTGGAGAATATTTTCATGCAATTGTTAGTAGTGAAAAAGGAGAAATATATTATTCTTCCTCCAACTTGTATTATGCTACTATACAGGGTATGGGGCCTATCCTCCGCCGCCTGAACCTGCACCACCAGATTTACCCCCTTCGCGAATGAAGAAGGGATCATTAACTGCTGGTCACCATACTTCTCGTACAAGCTTGGATGAGGGTACTCTACCCACTCTTTATCATTCCTATATTTTTTCTAATCTTTCCTGATATGTTTTTCTTTAAATAAGTTGTGTATATATGTATGTTATGTGAAAATGTGCTTGATCTATGCAATGCTTTTTATGCCTGTACCTGTTGATTTTCTTTGGGTGTCTTAGATTACTTTCAATATTCTATTTAATGAGAAATTTTCTTGCATTAGCTGTATTTATTTTAATTCTATTTTGCATGCTTTCTTTATCATTTAAAAAAATTCTAGAGAAGAGAAGGAAATAAATTTTTTTGATATTAAATCAATTAAAACAAATTAATGTTTGTCTAAATAGATCCTTAAAAATGTGAAAATGCATTTTAGGTTTATCCTAACAGCACATATATATTACGATGTATTTGCATGAAGGCATATTGATAAAAATTAATAATTTTAAAGTTAAGACATGAAATGAATGGCATATTTTCTGCAAATAATTAGAAATAAGTTCATTTTTTATTTATGCATATCTAAAATCATTAAAATATGTGGGGAAAAGGGTGGTAGTGAAATTTTCAGCTTGTGTAAGATATATATTTTAAAATCCTTAAACTTTTTTTTTTATACAGAAAATTTCATTTAGCTTAACTATTCTATTTATAAATATTGGATTTTTATGTTTTCTGTATCATTTTTGTCAAACCAACCCTGGCCACTTCTGTTAAAGCTTTGCTATGTTTCAGAGAAAAAAAAAAAAAAAAAAAGATGTAGAATTTTTAATTGTGAGTCTATTAGTTTAATTTCAGTGATAATAGAAATTAGTACGATTTTTTTCTGTTTTTTAAAACTGTTATACAATAAAATTGTTTTAAAGAATTGCTGTTAAAGAATGTAATATAGTAAAAAATTAGTTTAACATAATTGATAAATCAATTTTAGATAAAAGCAATTCTTTTCCAATGTTGGTCTTCAGAAAAACGTAGTAATAATTATGCCTTCTTAAATATTTGGAATGAAAAGCGTTTTCTATATATGTGAATAATTTTTAATTGTTTAGTGAGTATTGGTGGAAAGTAGTTGAACTTTATCCAAAATATAGATTTTTCCTTCCTGTTTCACCTTAAAATATTTTTTATGTTGTTAAATGTTATGTTATTTGGTTTATAAGTTTTATTATTATTACTATTTATTTATCCCATTTTGCATCCACTTTTTATGTTTATTTTCATAAATTATATTTTTTGAGATGTTTTCTTTTTAAAGTAATGTGTAGTATTTATAAGAATTTTTGTTAGATTTGAATCTGTTCAGTTAAGTTTTCCTTCATTTGTCCTTTGCATGGGAAACATTAATTGTAATTTCTTATTTTAATTTTTTCATGCTTTTTTAAAAAAATCTGTTTCTTAACTATGAATGGTGTTGTTTGGGTAGTAGTTGCATATATGTACGGAGAAAGTTAGGAAGCACTTTATCCATAAGTTATTATTTATATAACAGTTCTGCATTTTGTTGTGCAGTTGCTAAATCAAACAATTTACAGCATTTATGTATTATATAATTTTTAAAGATAACTACCTGGAATTACTAGCTCCATCTCTTTTCTAAAGTTTTAATAGCAAATAATATTCTTTGCTAAAATTAATTAAAACTTATCTATAGAATGAATGATTTTAATTTTTATAAGCAAAACAATTAATAATTGTAACCAATGGTTTTTAAGGGGGAAAAAAAATACTAAATTGACCTACTTTTATGTGATTAGTAGTAGTACATAATAAAAAAAAAAAAAAAAAAAAAAAACCTACTATAATTCAGAATGTTTTTTAACACTCAAATTTATTCATTTTAAATACATTTGTTAATATGCTTTGTGCATGTATCTCAGGATCATTTAAACTTGGTGTTAACAATTGGACCTAATCTCTTTTACCAATTGGTATGATTTCAAATTTTTACAATTTAAAGTTTGGTCAACAAGACTTTAGGATTTAAAGAAAAGTGGTTACATTGTTAAAAATGTCGTTTAATGGTGAAAACAGAATTTTGCAACAGTTGGCAACTGTCTTTGAAAACAAGAGAAATGAATAAATGTAACACACACAAAGAAGACTGAAAATGTTTATTCTTTTTTTAGATGTATTGTAAAATAGTTCTGAACTATAATCCTTCTGTTGTTAAAAGGAATACAAGTTCCTTTAAAAAGAAGTTCTTTCTGTACACTATAACTGTACAGGAGCATATAAATGCTTCATGTAGTTTTCATTTTGTCAGTGAAGAATCTGCAATTCAATGAATTAAAGGCAATTCTTAACAGCAACTTTTTAAATATTCCTACAGTAAACAAATTGGATTAATATCCTAAAATGTAGGGGCTGTAGTGAATCGAGCAACTCATCACTCAGTCACTGATAAAAAGTTTCTTTTAGGAGTCCTACAGATCGTCTATTATGAGGAAACATTTCAACTTAAATGAATCTTAAATAGTCTTGTCACACTATTATATTTGCAGTTGAGGTACTATAAAATTTTTAGCAGAAATTAACTAATTATATCCAGTAATTGAAAAAAGTATCCTAAAGAGTGTGCTGTGAAGTAAAACAAATAACCTTAGATGAATATAACAATATGTCGTAAAGGTCTGCAGGTTTTCTTATATCCAAAACAAGGAATTTTATGTTCAAAATTTTTAAGGTGGAAATTAATAATTCTGAATAATTGAAATTTTAAGGTTTTGCTATTCTAAAGGATTTTTTGCTGTTATGCTCCAGGGAGAGTGCAAATGCAATATACTTTAGTCTCTTGTCAATTAAATATAGATTGACTTGCTTGCTCAGAAAGCACATTTTGCTACATTTAAAGTCTTCTTTCTTTTTCTCTTATTTAAATGCAAGTAATCAATATGCTTTAATTTTGTTTTGTTTATCCATTTTACTTGGTTTTTGTGTTTAATCATTGTTGCTAATTAATGTTTCTCCTGCTAGTGCAAATTTTAAAACATTTTTTACCCCTTAAAGATATCTTCATTTGCATTCCTTGACTAATATAAATCTGAAATTTCGTTTCATTGCTATAAGTAGATGATTATCTGATGAATATCTTATGAATAAAGTTTGCACCATTTCTTTTGACTAGATTTTGAAGTTGTATTTTAACTCTTTATCATTAGCAATGATATCCTGCAATAATGCGTTTTTTAAAAAAAGTCATTTAAATTATATTTTCATGTAGTTGCATCTGTAGTTTTGAGGTGCACGTTTTTCTCATCCAGTTTATTATTTTATATCATGAAAAATTAAAATAAAACACAAGGAAATTAAAATGTGATACAATATTTTTATCATAATTTCCTGCCACAAGTGATTAAAAAAGTATAGACATATTTATTGTATTGAATATTAAATATGGAATATTATATTCACGATGATTATAAAGGGGCTTATAATCAGCAGACAATTAATTTGATTTGTTTTCTTTAATATATTAAGTATCAATTAACTTTCATTTGTGTACGTGTGATTGATATGTGAAATTAGTATTTCATTTTTAAAATTATTTTTATTGCATCAATAATATGATGAAATTATGCATTATATTATTAAGAGTAAAAATTCAGAAAATTCTTAAAAAAAATGCAATGACAACAATAGAAAAGTATTTATCAGGCATACATCATTAAAATAAATAAGTAAAGGTAAAATTTTTTTAAATGATTCGGAAGATTTCAAACAATTTTAAAATTAACTATTTATAATAAATTTACCAATTTATGGTTTTTAGTAAATATCATCAACCTTTAGAAGGTATTTTTAATTATTTGTGACTTCATATTGGACTATTTTCTTTCATTTGTTCATATTAATGTATAAAAGTTATCTGTGTGTCTTGGCTACTTAAGAAAACTACAGTCCCTTTTAACATCTACAGTTTCCCTAAGTTTATCACTTTGTTTCTATAAGAAGCCATCATCTGTTTTTCTACCAGATTGAAATTCTGTGCATTATGTTAAAGGAGGGGGCATCTGTATGTGTTTTTTTGCAATTTTTGCTGAAATTTCTCCTTTAAACCCCCCCCCCTTCCCCAAATGTTATACAGCAGTCTATAATCCACACCAAATTCTGTTTTTATAATTCATGAATTATAAAGCAAGAAACTGCAACATATTTTTAGTGCTTTCAGAGTAAAATTCTATTTTTAGTGTATTTTAGAGTAAAAATATTAAATTATTTTCTTGTTCGTAAATGGATTCATAAGATTGAAATTAGCTTTTGCCCAAAGTTGATTTGATATATATATATATATTTCATGAATAATTTTTATTTGAAGAATTCATAGGATTATATATGAATAAAGCGTTTCATTATAAGACGTATATTGCAAACATTCATTTTTTTTTTGTTAGCTTTTCATTTTATTTCTAGTTACTTCCAATATTTGCTTGAGTTTGACAATTTTCTGAAAAAGGAAAGAATTGAAAATTTTCAGATATCTGGCGAATTTAATGCAAATTCTATTTGTCATGTAATCATGAAAATTGATCATTAGTATTTTAATGCTAGAAAGAATCAAGATATCTTGTTAATATTAGTGAACATAAATATTAGTATTCCATGTAAAAACTACTTAAATGCGATTAATTTGAAATGGGTATATTTGGAGAGAAAATTTTTAGAGCAACAGATTTTAAGCTGTTCTGAAGGACCAATAATTAATATTTTTTTTTATTTTATTTTTTTTTTTTAAAACTTTTTTTTTTTTTTTTTTTTTTTTTCTGTACATTAGTACATTATTCTTTAACCTTTAATCTAGACTCTTTTGATTCTACTACCTTTTATAAATACCCGATAAATAACTTATTAAAAGTGTTTTCTAATTTGGCCTAATTTTCATTTTAAGTGTTGTTAAGCATGCTTACATAAATATATATTTTAAAGTAAACTCTTCTCTACTATAGAATGAAATTTTCAATACAGAGTACATATACATGTAGGATTATACATCTCTTATTAGTATTTGAAATCCATAAAACAAAGATAAAAATGTAAAAAAAATTTTATCAAATTTTATATTTCAATGTGCAAATTTTTTATCAAATTTTATATTAAATTAAATATTATATATTTCTTATATATTATAACTCTTGCTACAGGTTCTGAGATTATTTTTTCTGTAATTATATTTGATGTTAACTTCACTTGTTTTAATGTGCTACAAGAGGGTTAAACAATTGCAAAAAAGTTATTCAAACACTAAATACTTATGACAAATTAATAATAAAAACTTTTAGTATCCATCTTTATAAAAAATATATTTTACTGTTCTAATTTTAAAGAATTATTAAATTTTATTGTTCCTTCATGTCAGAATATGTTGCATAAATAGAAGAGAATGTAGAGCTCCTTTACATATAGTGACTACTCAAAGCTGAGTTTTGGAAATAAGCGTGTTCTATGGTAATAAGCTATTTAGTGTTCATGTATTATTAAGCTGATTGTTTCTCTTTTTAACTTTATAAAATTAAAACCTATTCAAAATCCTGGTGCATTGAGAATCGCTCCTCATCTGTAAACAAACAGTGACTCCATTGAGGAGACGTCCAGGCTTTGTGTTCTTGACACCTCTGTAAAATGTACCGCCGATGGCTGCTGTTAATGACATACAGCTCTCAGAACGACGGGCGAATAGGCGACTTTTATGCAGACGTCTAACCACAATAAACCGTGATACCTGTCGTCTGGTTGCCGTACGCAGCTGTTGAGTGATGTTGCCCAATGTCTGTTTCCGGTCTCTTTTCGCCTGCAGACGATATACCCGTCATCACTGGCCGTTGTTTTCTTTGGCCCATCACTGATAATCTTTCTTACTGCTGTACCTGTCATTTGTAAGGCTATCCAAACTCCTGTGCAACATTTGTCAAACTGTGTCCATCTTCAAGCTTGCAGATCATTCTGCCACTTTTTCTTGTAGCCATTATGTACATATGATTTCGCTTTCACTTGCAAGGAATGACTGGAAATGCGTCATTCTTCCTTCTTTTAAGTTGCCTTGACATTCACATTCCAATCTTTTGCGTGCCGTGTTGTCCCCTTTAATGTCACATTGCTGATATTTGCATATGCATCTTCTACCCAGCAGCCTTTTCATCATACTAGTCGCAAAAAGACATTTTCAACAATTTCATGATTGTATGTTGAAAAATGCATTTGTTGCTTAAGTTTTGCAAGCTCTAGTGTATTACGTTTGATATGCCGCAATTCGAAAGTGCACCTGCAGACACCATATTTTTGGACCTAGCTTTTAAAACGACCGAATTTTAATGTCAATCCTAGCGATGACCGATGTCGATTGGTTTTGATCTGTTGCCAAATTAATATTAGAATTCAATTGTCACCAATGAAATGGAATCTTAATGTAATTGTTTTTTTATGCCTTCTACTATCTTCTAACCATTTAAATGAATGAAAATTTGAAAGCTTAGTAACAAGAAGAAAAAGAACAACCTTTATTTTTTTTATTTTATTATTATTTTTTTTTTACTTGAAGATTATGGAGTTGCCACAGTTTAGAAACAATAGGAGATGCTAGGGGATGTTTTATTATTATTATTATATTTTAATCGTTTAAAAATTTTCTGTTCTTACCTAATCGAAGTATAGAGTAAGAGTAATAAATAAGCTCATAAGTACTTAAAAAAAATAATTATTTAATTTTTGCTACTGTAATTTGTTTGACATGACATTTTTATCCATCATTAAGATTCTAAGAATGGTAGTTTTTTTAATTAATTCATATGGGTAAAGTTTCCCTTACGTTCGGGGTTAAGTATAAAATAAAGATGCTTATTTTTTAAAAGTAGAAGAAAGAAATAATAAGTTTTATATTATATCAAACATAGTTTTTGTGTATGATGTTGAATTTAAATGGTAATTTCACTACATGTACAAATCTGATAGCATTATAATATCTGTCTTATAACTTACGTAGGTGGTTTGCAAATTATCTCGCAGTGAATTAAAATTCACTTTTAAGCTAGTAAGTCTTTTCACTCATTTGTGAGGTATTATAAAATCAAGTTAAATTGACTTTATTATACTTGTTTGTACATTTCAAAATTTTTAAATAATTTTCCTTTTGAATGCAGGAATGAAATATTTTCATATGGTCATAATTATTTAATATTCTTATATAGAGTTGGATGCCTCTCATGTACATAATTGTTTACATGTGTGTACTAATGTAATTTTAATTTCTAAGCATTTTTTTAATGATAAGTAGGGATCAAGTATTTTATTCCCCCTGTATTTAACTTACAACTTAAAAAAAACAACCTTATTTAGGTTGATTTGAATATTTTTTCAGTCCCCATCCAACTTATTTATTATTTTTTGATGTTTTGACACCTATGCATCAATAATTATACATAGTTTAATCTTGATACATTCAATATTATTTTGATCTCCTTAAAAATGTAATAATTAATTTTTTTGTCTCTTCAAAAGGGACTAGGATGCAGTTAGTAATATATGTATTATATATTAAATTTTATGAAATTAAAAAAAATTATATATTGAGTTGAAGTCAGAAATATGTTAAAGTTAAATAAATTGAAGTTAAATAAACTCTGTAGTACTTAATTGAGTTGCGTTTCGTTTCAATATGTGTTATTAATATTTATGTTTATGAAAAAATAAAAACTAGATTTCTTGTAGGTAGTATTTATTTTAGTTAAAATAAGCTGTTTTAATTTGGCCAGGGTTGGGTTTTTCAATTAATTGTTTGTTTTTCACTTTCTTTGAAATAAAAAAAGTCTTATACTTCAGTTACCAAGAAGTTGTAATTATTTGTAAATGTTAAACATTTAACTAATTTGTTTACTTTTTATTCATTTATAATTTTGAAATTGTCGAAGCAAGTTTTTTAAATATTCAACTGCATTTTTAAAAAAAAATTATAGAATTTATCTATTTATATGAGATTTTTAATTAGCATTTCCATTTGTCCAAATTAAAAATCTATGTGTTTTGATAAGCATTAAATTTATAAATTAAAGAAAATTGCTGGCATATATATCAAATCATTTTAGAAATAGCTAATAAACTTTAAAATATACGTTTCTAGTAATTAAAGTAAATGAAAAACAATAGATGAGGTAAATATGTTATTGAAAGTAGATTGTAATCATATATTTATGTTTCTTTGTTATAATAGCTATCTCATAAATGCTTATTTCTTAAAACCAAAAAGTTTTTGCCGAGCTCTTAAAATCTAGTTAAAGTGATTTAAAATTTTATTTATGTTATATAAAATTTTAATTTTGATTGAATATTTATGAGGAATTTTACAATTTTGTTAAGCTTATTTTTTCAGCATTTTCTAATTTATTTTCATGCTTTTATACTAAACCAATCATTTATTAAACTTAAAATTATATTTATTTTAAAGCTTGTTTTAGATATACAGTCGTACTTCCACTTACAACTGTTCTGAGTATAAAATTTTTAAGATACAAATTCTTTTTTTTGTTTCATTTTGGCTTTTTGTTCAGGTGTTTGACTACTTATTTTAATTATATCCTCTTCTAATCTTTTATCTCTTTTTAATTATCACATCACTTAATGTTCAATATTTGAATTCATTCATTTTCTTTTATGTGGCTGCTTTTTTATAAAAATGCTTTATTATATAAAAAATGCTTTATTTACTTTCTGAATCTGAGATTGGTTTTTTTCAGTTTATTTCTTTAAATGAGGTAAAAGTTGAATTAGGAGTTAATTTTTTTTAGTGTAATCGTATGAATTTCTAAAATGATTGACTGTAAGGAATTATACATTTTATCATGTAACCAATACAGGATTTTAGCAGACCTTTGCTAATTTAAATTCTTTGGAATTTAAATGAATTCTCGAGGGATATCTCTAAATAAAATTTGCAGGATAAGTTCATAAGTTGAGGTATGACTGTATCTGGCATTTTAGGTCAGGCATTTACTTGTAATGTTTGTAATAATTGCTTTTAAACTTAAAAAAAAAAAAAAAAAAAAAAATCATTTAGCTAATATTTTTAACTATTCTACTATATCGATTTTGTTTGTATGCTGTAGGATAAATAATTTCAAATCTGTATTCTTGGAAATTTTATAAATTTATTAAAAACAATTAAAAGGTTTTTTTAATTTAAATGTGATTTGAAATATAGTTTTATTGCATTATAAATAAATATATTACCTAAGATTTCTGCAGATTTTATAGTTTGTGTAACAGTTATGTTCAGTTTTCAAAGATTTTATGGTTTGAAATTTTAAACTTTTAAGTTTAGATTTTATTATTTTCTAAGCCTTCACAAATTTGCTACTTTACATGCAGCAGAAGAAGGGGGATCTCAGGAGTCTCTTAATCGAGAAACAGGTATTTTACTACCCATCAGTATTATGAGCGAAACTAATTTGCCTCATTTAATTTTAAGAATTTCGGAAATCAGTTTGAAAAACCTGTTTAGTTTTATCTTTCATATAAAGTTATACACATAAAATTAATATAAATAAGAGATTTCTTCCCTTACGTAAGCAGTTAAGGATATGAAAAGTAGCACTTTGTATTTAAATCAAATCTGAAAATTATATATGAAAAAAAAAAAAATTTGCATAGATACAAACATTCGGTACACGTGTTTATCAATGAAAAAAGGCCCCTCAACAAAGTTTAATATAATTTTAAGTAACAGAGTTATTATCTTATTTTCGGTTAGTATAAAAATGCATTTCCTTTTGACATGTAAAGCTAAAGTTAGTAACATTTTCAGATCTCAGCTAAAAACAGTAATTGATATTTATAAAGTAAGAGATTGTTTTTAAAAAAGCATTAAAATTAGTACATTGCTGCCAATTTGTGTAGGTTTTACATTGGTTTGATCAATAATATGAATTTTTCTTTCAAAGAATACCAAATAAAAAAACATTATTTGAAAAGTGGATGTAGATCAATATTTCTGGGCAATGCATTTGATAAAATCTGCCACAACGACGATTATTAGCTGCATAGCACTGTGTTGCACGGGATTGAACTTAAGAATTTTGTTGCTGAGAGTTAGATTTATTTAATGGAATTGCATCAATTTAAAAGACAAAGCTGGTGCTGCTTCTGTATTGCTAAAGAAGTCTACAAAAATACTGATATTTGGTTGCATGTGCCATCTTATTCATGTAAGATGCTGAGAAATGTCCTGCAATCAGTTATTGATGAAATTATGATGTAAATTGGTTTTTACAGTGATGTATGTGCACTTTTAATGAAAAATTATGATTTCTATGATACTTTAATAACACATTCCATTATAATAGCAAGACTTATGCAGATATGTATAGATGTTTACACAAAGAGTCCTATTAACATGTTTGGTATGGTTCACTTTCGGTAATTATTATATTCATTCAATTCCATATTTTGTTGTTACTGTTTCATTAAAGATAATGTCTTAAAATTGTCATAATTTCGATTATGAAATGTTAGCAGCCAAGGTGTCAAAGATTATAAGAACAACTAATCTGATGGACTTTCTGAATTCCTAGTTTTCTACTCACAATCTTTTTTCTTTCATTCTTTAAATTTTCCGAGAAAATCATTTTTTTATTTGTCTTTGTAAGAAACACATTAAATTATTTGCAATATGTAATATTTTGTGTTTGAACCAAATTGATAAAATGACCAATGGTAATACATGAAATGGATTGTTAACGAAGTATTTATTTTGACATGATTGTAAATGCATGTTTTACAATGATGAGACTATTATTACTGAAAAACTGTTTTTTGAAACATTTGTTACATTTATTTCTATTAGTATCCTTGTCTTTCCTTTTTACCCTGTTTGACTATAGTATATAATTTTGCATTTTGTTTTTTTTTTAGTTATTTAATCCAATTAGTTTAGGAGAATTTTCCAAGACAACTACACCGATTTCCTCCTTTTAATGATCATATCTTAGGAACTGCATTTATAAAAGTTTAAAATTAATTACCAAGAATTATACATTGAGTATATGATAGATTATATGTTTGTTTATACAGAGTTAAAAGGGATCCCATTCTGATAAATGCCATAGGCTTGTTTCTACATTATCTAAATTTTTTTTAATATTTCGATATTTTTAAGTGATGTTTTTATGAATGTGGCGATTGAAATGCAATTGTTTGTAATGCGTTATAATTCTATCATTATTTATTGTACATAATATGTGGATACATACATAATTGTTTGTTTTTCATTTAATTAAAAGCAATTCCATTTGAGTAGGACTAAAATTCTTTAGTTTGAGAAATATCAATCACTTCAGTTACTTTATGGTGCAGTTAAAAATTGTTTCAAATCAACCTTCATGAAATTTTATTATATAATTTTTTTCTGTTTCTCTGTGTATTATAGTTGTGTTAAGATGAAAAATAATCACAAATATTTCTTTTTGCTAGTGTGATTTTAAAAATGATAAAAGTATTTTATAACTTGTAAATAATAACTTATGATTTTCAACCACTTAATTGTCAAAATAAGGTTTTAAACTTTTGAAAGATGCTTTCCAGAACTTAAATTGGTATTTCATTAAATATTTTAATTGAATTATTTTTTTTTGCTATATAATTAATCTTTGCAGTGAAAATTTTTTGATTGATGGAAGTCTCAGACTATTGAATTTTTGTGATGGTAGGCAATTGATGAATAATGAATAAAGCTACTTTTTTAATGAATAAAGCTACTTTCATTGACAAATCAAAATATACCGTTTTCAACAGTCTCGTCTATGTTTTCTTAACTGTCTAATATTTTAGCTAATTCAAAAGTTTACCTTAAAATTTATAAAGAAGTCATGTAAACATCAGACTTTTGGTTCTTAGCAAATTTATGTAGAAACTAATGCTAAATTGGAAATTTTTCTTTATTTTAAAAAGTGCTATTTTACTTTTCTTTCACTGCATTAGGATTATTCTAATTGAAACATTTAAATATATTAATTGTGAGCTGCTAAGTAGAATTTAATATTTCTATGCAATATTCTTTAAAACAGTCATATATGTTTAATTTTATGTTTTAAATTGCATTAGCTTAAAGAGTTATTTCTTTTTACATGTTATATACGTCAAAAAATTTTTAAGCATTTTTCAGTTAATAAACAATTGTGCTCATATGACTAATAATTGAAAATTGAAGTGCATTTTTTTATAATAAAAAAGGTTTTCATTAACTGTACTTCTTGAATTTAATAATTTAAAATTAATCTCTTCATGACCTCTTTTTAGAGCTTTACCTATCTACACTCAGAAAAAACACTTTTAAAGTTCTTATTGATTCTTTGATTGAAGACAGTGGTAATTTGCTGAACTTCCAAGCAATAAAAATCAAAATACTGATTACTTATTTTTTACCATTCTATCAAGTAACTGCCTAAATTATATCTTAATCATTAAGATTTAAAAAAATAAGTGCCTCTAATAAAAATATTTTATCAAAACAACTATTTTCTAAAAATAAAACAGTGTACTATAAAAGGCTATTATTATTTTGGAAGGAATGTCTAGTTTCTTTTAATTTACAGATTTTTAACATACTTTTGAATGCAAAAATGTTATAAGAAATTTTTGTATTTTAAACTTCCATATGTAAATAAATTTTCCTCTAAAAATTTAGGAGTAATAAATGAGGAAGATAGTAGGAAGAAATAAAGAGTAACAATTGTGGTTGGTTGGTTGATTGTATCATGTGAAACTGTTTTATATTGATCATATTTTATAAATATGTGAAATATTAAATCTAAATTATAAATATTATACCTTCTGCATATTATCTTTTAAGGAGAACCATTAATTTAGATTTTTCTTTAGACTATGATATACTCTCTACCTTGAGTACAGAAGGATCATAAAAAAAAATTAATTATTCCCACATTGAAAGGAATGTATTTGAAAATCTTTCATAATTTGTAAGACAAAATGTAATTCTTTTGAGGTTTATCTTGTTAAAAAAAGTGTTTTGATTTGAAGAAAATAGAAACATTTGAAAATCTTATGATTACAACAGTGATGCATTTAACGAATATTATATTTTGTTTATAACAATATCTTTTTAATTTTAACTTAATATGGCATTTAGTTTGATATTAAAATATATGGATGTTGTTAAAATGTACTTTTATTCACCTAATAATAAGATAGGTTCAATTAAAATTTTAAAAGTATTAACAGCACAATGATGTATAGGCCAAAGAGGATTTTTTTGCCTTTTAAATGGGGGGGGGGGGCCATTCTGGAAACGTATACCTCATTGTTTTCAACAGAATTATAATGAATATGTTCTGAAGTGAGTTCATAAAGATTTTATTTAAAAAAAAAAATAGTTCAGATTTATTTGTGTCATAAACTGGTTGTTTTGTATGTAAAAATAGCTCTATGATTAGTTTTGAGTCTTCCTGTTTCAGATAAATAAAATTTAGAGGATTGTCTTATACTTGAAATTTTATTGGCTATCTTTTGGACAGAAATATAAATATTATTTTAAAGACATTATTATACTTCCACTCTATAAACCTGAATTTTTCAATGAAGAAACTGATTGTTATAATTGATAATAACTTGAAATTAATGAGGCATTGTTTTTATGTAATAGTGCTAGATATATTTTTATTTTGCAGCTTTAATTTTTTTTTTCTTCCAGTTGTCGCATCTTTTTTTTTCTTCTCTGCAAATGACTGTGTTCAGCGTTTTTTTTTTTCCCTCATTAGTGATCTTGTTAATAAGTTACCTAAATATATTATATATAATGTATGAAAAGTAAATATTTATAAAAGTGAAATATACCTTTGGTGTTTTCTTTTGTTCAAATAATTTGTATAACGATATACCTTTTTAAAAGAAATTATTGTAGTATTGTAATGATTATGCTTCATGTATTTATAATTATTAAAACATAATATCTAATGATTCTTTTCTTTCTCTCTATTTTTTTTAATAAATAGGGTGGGTAGAAAATCGACTGTTTGGTCATGAAATGAGAAATCGTGATGAATGGCCAGAAAATGAAATGTATCATACTTATCATGCTGATAGACAAAAGGTGCCGCCTCCTACTAAGCCTAAACCTGGAAAGCCAAAGGTAGGTATTAATTTAAATAAGTGTGTAAAAAATATTTCTGAAATGAAAAAAAAAAAAAGACCTTTTATTTTTACTAATAAAAATTATTTTACTACATCTTAAATTATGGGATTCAAAGAAAGAATATTTCAATTCTTAATTGTCGCGATTTCAGGTAAAATATCTAAAGGAATGGATTTATTTTTTTCTGTAACAGTGTGCAACAGGATATTATCTTTTATTAGAATCTTAACAGATTTCAAGTGTTGCAATTGTTCTAGTATGTTAAATAAATCACAGAATTTTTTATTTAAAAAAAGTGAAGGCAGATACCTGTTTCCTTTGAAGTAGCTACCCGTGTTGGCTATGTGGTTTTGCCAGCTTTCATGCAAAGATGTAATTATATATTCCATGCCTTCTTTTGCCGTACCTTTTAGTCTCAATGTCTGCTGGTTGCAGTTCTTTGGAATTTGAGAAGGGTCTTCATTTCATTGATGAGTTGACACATTGTTATAGTGAAAAATTCACAAGGTGTTCCTTCTAAAGATCTTTTTTTTTTGTGTGTGTATGTGTGTCTCATTGAATTCTGCAGAAATTTAAAGACATTAGTTTATTCCTTAGTCATTGCATAAATAATGTGTAGAAATTTGTCATCTAAAACCCTGCTTTGTTATTAGTGTACTGAATAGGTTTTACGCTCATAATGAAAATAAGGATTTCTTCATTGACATTTGTAACACGCATCGAATTTCATCACCAGTCATTATTCAATTGAAGAGAATCAATTGCAGGGAAGTTATTTATGTAGTTTTGTATATACATATTCATTTTTTATATGTCAGGCTTTTGAATGCACTTTACTGTAGGATCATGCTTTTTATGCATGACCACATTTATGAAAGTATCATTGCAAATTTCCAACTAAAATGTTGTAATCTTTGCAACAGTTTTTTAGCTGTCATTTTTTATAAATTCTTTAAACAATAATGGTTTTTTAATCTGTTAGAAATGTTGAGATGTGTTCTGACCGGTTCATCCATTATATTTTAATGGCCATCTTTGATTTACTGTCATTCAAAAATTCTTGTCTATCTCGACCTCAGAAGATTTTAATCATTTGAAATTTTAGCAAGATTTTATTAGACTTGAAAAAAGATTTTATAAAACTTGACTCTTAAACATTATTCAAAATAAAATATTGTTGTAATGAGGGAAATTCTTGAATGTTGTAATCATGATTTGTAAGCTTTGTGTTTGAAACTAGCCCTTGCTAGTCAGTTTCAAAAGACTACACGTATACAAAAAAATTCTATAACATTGAATGATACAATTCACTCAGATTATTGAAATTTCAAAAATGTTCTTGGTCTTTTTGACATGGTAGTAGTATTCTTTTTTGTTTCGAATTCACTATTCTTTAGTTAAGATATCCAGGCTGTAATTATGGCTGATTATTAACTCATAGGTTATGATTTTTAACTCATTTTTGCTAAGAAGAGGACATTTAAAATGTTTTTGGATATTCATATCATTTTTTTTTCTCCGAAATAAGGTAATTGTATTTAATTTATTTGTTTAGTTTTACTACAGTTTTTTTTATAGTAATGAAAGACAACTTGATTTAAAAATTTATTAAGCATCTTGTCTTTGTAATTAGGTGTCACTAGTTACTCAAAGTTATTTTTGTTTCTTCACAAAATGATTTTTTTTTTTTTTTTGCCATTTTTTCACAAAGCATTTAACAAAAACTTATTATTGAAATGCCTTCTTATTTTGCAACTATATTATAAAAGTATTTATCTGTGATAGACTAGTGTTTTTTAAAGGTATGTTAATTATTTCATTGTTTACAGTGATGAACATGTTTAATTACCTTAAAATTTTGGAATTTTCAAGGTATCTAAATTTTTCAGTGCTGTAACTTTTTTAATAATTTATCATTATCATAAAAATGGTCTATCATAGAAAGGATGCAACAATTATTTTCCAAGTTACAAATTAGGTGTATTCCTATGTTTATTTGAGTTATGTTTTACAACAACATTAAATGTTCATTGTTTTTACCTATTTTTTACTCGAATATATATATATATATATTTCAATTATATCAACTATATATTTTATATACATATCATTAAATGTAATTTCAAGACAAAGTTTCAAAACTTTCACCTCTTAGGTGCACAGATATCTTAATATATCAGAACTGTAATTATATCGCGTTTAAAGCAGATTATAATTTTTAACTCATTTTTGCTAAAATGAGGCCATTTAAAATGTTTCCAAGTATGCATTTCATTTTCCCCCCCCCCCCCCTTTTTTAAGATAATTGTAATTTTTAATAGTAATTTTTTTTGTTTGTAGTTTTTTTTATAGGAATGTAAGCGAATTTGACTTAAAAATTTATTAGACATATTGTCTTTAATGTCACTAGTGTAATGAAGCACCAATTAATTAAAAATATCAAAAAATTGATAGTAAATTTGTGATTTGTTAGCAAATGTCTAATTACTAAATGTCCAATATTTTAAAGAGAAAAAAATGTTTTTAGCTATATAAGCTTCATTGTTTCTTAAAACGTATGTTAATCCTTCTATCTGTGGAATTTTATGTCAATGATTACCAGTTTCTTTTTGTTGTATCGCTTGTATTGTATTTATTGCTAGGAATTGGAGGCAATAGTTTTCTAGAACCAGTTTTTATTTTGCAATTTTATTTCATACTAATAAAATAAAATTATTAAATAGTTTGCATGTTTTTAGGGGAAAACATCCCTGAAAATCTTGCAAAGAAGTTTCTATTAAAATCAAAAATTGTAAAATTATTGTAATAATAAATATGAGTTGACTTATAATAAATGAATATTTATTAATATTAATCCTTAGTGTGATATGATATAATATTTTTCGACACTTTTTAAAGAACAGTGCATTTTCTCGATGTTACCATTTGAAGAAATAAATTTTTTATTGTATAGATCAGTTTTACACACCATATGTAGATGATTACTATCATTTTAAAATTAACTTCTTTTGTGTAGTTGAATCAGGGATGATCTGTAAAGAATTCTCATCAATAATTATTAACATTAGCATTTTTTTTATAAATACTTATAATTTAGTTTGACAAATTGAAATCTTTGCAGATTTTCAATTTTTCAACCCTTATTGATAATTGCAAGTCTAGTCAAGCATCATTTACAAAATACTTTTTCAGCATTAAATCAAAACTGCAGCAATATATTTTAGCGATTTGCCAGCTGATTGTTTCTATATTGTGTATCTATTGCCCTTCAGCAAGAGCTGTAACAAAAACGTGCATCTCCATTATATAAACAGTTTTGTTGGATGACTTTAGAAAACAGACTTCTAGTAATGCAGTTCAGTTTCTTTGTGTTTGAGTAAATCAATAAAATTAAATATAATTCCATAAAAACAATGGCTGTATTAAAAAAAAACCTACTAAAATCGTCAGTGAGTTTTTGAAATTGCTGTCATACACATATATTTTTTAAATTTGTTTTTCTTTTTATTCCTATTAAAAAAAAAAAACAATCTCCACAATTGCATAAGCTCCATAGTTACATAATTTTCATTTCTATCAATTTTATTGTTTAATAATCAGAATTTTTAATATATTAGAGTAATTTCATGTTATCAAACAGGTTAAGTAATTGATAGTTTAAATTTCGTATGTCTACAACTATCAAAATCAACTTTATTAAGCCAACAGACTTTTGTTTAATTTCCTCTGAAATGTCTCTTGTGTTTTATTATATTTTTGCATTGATTTTACTATATATCTTAAGTGTTGCTTACTAAAAAAATTCTTGGATCAAAACTAATAGTTAAATTGTAAATTGGTTGTATAAATGTTTTTATAATAATTTATTATGTTTACCTTTGTGTGCATATTCACTACATTCAATTATAGTTAATATAAATTTAATATAGTTCAATTTATAATTAAATAATTGGGATTTTTCTAAATTATAATATTTCAGGTACAAAACTTAAAAAAAAAAAAAAAAAAAAAAAAAACTATAAAATATCTTTTACTGTGCTGTTTGACTCTTTATTCATAACAAATTCAATAAATTTTCTTGCAGTTTGTTATATATATGTATTGTTATACTTTATTGATGCGAATTGCCTATTCATTCTACTTGCTCCCAAAATTCTCAAATAACCATAAGGTGGCAGGCCATTGGGTTGCACGCAACCAACAGAATATAAATTTCAGAATAATAAGTTCAGATTTATTTGTTATTTAGTAATGCATGATTTTTTAGTTTGTTTAAATCGCTGATTATTTCTGTAGAATGAAGTTTTTTGTTTATTTTTTATTTGTGTTAAATTTGGTTTAAAATTATTATCTTTTTTTAAGAAATGAAAAAATATGCGTAAAGGCCGGAGAACAGTTTTGTTTATCATATTAGTTTAAAATCTTTAAAAAAAAAATTTTTTTTTAAATTTTTTTATCTCAATTATTTGTATTTGTACGAATTTTTTTTTTTTTTTTTTTTTTTATATTTTTTAGCCTAAGAAAATAGATCTTAAACAATATGGACATTTAACTGATGCTATAGGAAGAATAAATTTAACTTCTCATAAATCAGGAGCTACTCTGCCTAAAGTTGGTTTAATGCATGCTCCTCTGGCCACCCCTGAAAGTATGGATCTAGGCAATGAATATGCTCAAGTAAAGGTACATTGCGGACTTCTGTTTCATTTTGTGTTGCAAAGAAAGTTTTTTGTTTTGAACTAATATTTTTCAGTATTCTAATTGGAATACTTTGTTCATTTCAGGATGCAGTTCACCTATTTTCTGCAGATCGAAATGAGTATGAATACGCAGTAGTTCATAATGCATTACCAGACAGTAAACCCCACAGGATTCGGTCATTAACTAGAAGACATGGAAATAGAGATGCATTTGATCGAGGTAAGTCATATATTTTAGCAAAGTGCAATTTAGATGTATTCTTAGTGTTTCTGAAATGTTATTAAATACTCACAACATATTGCTTCTAAATTTGTAAAATAGAGCAAAAAATGAAATAATTATTTGCCTTTATAGAATTTTCTTCAAGTTGTTCTTTGATGCTAGTATTAAACACAATTATAAAATAAAAAACTTCAATAAAACATCTTTATCTTTTATTTAAAAAGTTTAATATTTTATCTTGATGTAGCTGACTGTGTTTCTTTCCCTGTTAGCATTCTTAAACTCAATTTATGTATTGTAAATATTATTTAAGATGTATCAAAAGTTTAAATAATTGGTTAAAATATTTGTATTGACTTCATTAATTGTCACTTAATTGAATATTCTAAGTTATTTATATTTTAATGCATAATATTTTTTTTTCAGTTTGGAAATAGTGAGTAAAATAAAATGTTCACTATAATTTCACTTCTTGCTTTATGTTGTATAAACAATAAGCTGATTAATTTTTGTTCCATCTAATTTATTTAAAAATTTTCAAAGGTGAAAGTTCTTTAAAAAATATAGTGTGCTTAAAAGAGCTTTTACTCTTTTCTTGCTTTGCTGTTGAGATGCACAAAAAAATGTAAAGGCTTTTGCTTATGTTCTTCACTTGTTAGGCTCTGATTCTGAGAGTGAATGGAGTTCACTGGAACGCAGACAAAGAGATGTTTATACAAAAGCAAATCGTAAACCTACTTTACACAAGAAAACTCGTAAAAAGCGTGGCATACCTGTAGCTCCTCCCCGGATCCCTTCTTTTGAGGGACCACCACCTCCACTCCCACCATTTCCTGGGGGTCAGAGGATTGTGACTGCTCAATCTCTTGATCCACTAGACAAAGGTATTTTATTGTCCCAAAGCACTAATTCACACACTGTATTACTGCA
The DNA here is from genome assembly GCA_021605075.1 of Caerostris darwini. Classification (NCBI taxonomy): domain Eukaryota; kingdom Metazoa; phylum Arthropoda; class Arachnida; order Araneae; family Araneidae; genus Caerostris; species Caerostris darwini. Next base: position 2,557,284 of record BPLQ01005803.1, on the reverse strand, counting down.
TGATTTATTTTGAAATCCCTCACATTTTGCATGCAGTATCAGTGTACCATAACAAATGACAAGCACCATTAGATATTTTTCTTGTTTGCTTACTTGATTATCTTACCTTTTCTATTGTTTGTTGCTCATGCTTTTGATATAATACCTTTTTAAAGCTTGCACTATACAAACTAATATCTTTTCCTTTTTTTACTTGTCTATTGTGACTTTTAATATTACATTTTGCATGCAATTTTTTAAACCTATTAGTACTTAGTAAATAATTAGCATTTCTTGTGATATGTATGTTTTTATGTAATTTTTTTTTTGTTGTTGTTGCTGTACTAGTTTTTTACTGTATATAAACATGAAATCTATCTAGGTAAAGTACATATACTGAATTTTAATGTGTTGTATTAGCTTAAAAATGATCATTATATTGACTTTGAAATGTGTTGTTTTTATTTAAAGTGTTATACATTTTTTTTCTTGCTTTAATTAAATTGAAAATTGTACATCCATTGAGTTATAATATCAATAATTTGTATCTTCTCTGTATTGACAACTTTCCAACTATTTTTTTTCTTTTAACACTATTTCATTTTCTAACATTTTTATAAACTGTTGTGTTAATTGTTGTGATTGTGTAGTTCCCTTCGAATGTATGTAGGAAATAAGCATGATTACCTTTTGCATTTATGTTATTTACAATGCCGGGTGATCCTTTGAATGACTTAGTTTCCTAATCTGGTAGAAACATAAACGCCTCACACCTATGTTTTTTTTTTTTTTTTATGAATTAGTTTTTGAATAAGAAAAGCTGAATTGACATCTGTATATTATTTTAAGATATGAGGAATATGAAGGCATAAATTCATTATCATGAATATTTTAGAACTTTTTATTTATTTATTTATTTTGAAAACATCATTGTGCATTTTAAACTTCAAGCTATTGGTTGTAAATCTCTCTTGAGGAATTCTTAGGTAGTGAATATAGTAGACTTCTTTGAGATGAGAGTTTGGTATGATTTCAGTTCGTGGAAGTGGAAACAATTCACCCTCTGATGGCAGTGATTTATCCGAAGAGGATGATCCACGATACAAAACCAATCAACGTCTGAAATACAAACACAAGCGCTCCTTTCGTTTGCGCCGTAGAAAACAGCAAGGTCAACAACTTCAGCAGCCACAACAATCGGAAAAGTCACAACCACATCCTCCTCCTTTAGGAGATTCACTTCAATTTAGTGCTCTTACTTCTGATAGTGATCTCTTCTCTCCTTCATGTAAGTTTCTCCTATTTCTCTTTCTATCCTTTCAACTGTGCTTTTTCTTTGGCTATCTTTTCATACAAGTGAACTCCTATGCTTCCTATCATTCTCACTTCTGATTAGCTTTTTGAAGATATTAGGATTGAAAGTGCCCATCCCCTTTCTTCCCAAATTGCATTTTTTATGCGATGTAAATTTATTCTTGTAATTCAATAAATTTTTTAAAACCAATTACTGTAATAGTCTTTACACCATTTTTAAACCTGGTGCATTTCAGAAAGAATATACATTATTATCTTGTATAGCTTTCAAATTTGGACTATTTTTTATTCTTTGGACTGTTTATGTTGTAATTAATGGTATGTATTATTTTTTAAAGTTGTAATGGTAAAATAACTTAAGAGAAACTTATTTTTACCATGTTATTATACATACCATTTTGGAATTTTTTCCTTCTATTTGAAAACATCTTTGGAATTTATTTTACAGTTATTTCTAACAACTATAAAATATATCATGTTGAAGTAAATAACTAGCAAATCCATCTTTTTGTGAGATTCAAACTGCATGTGTACGATTTTAAAAGTTTTTTTAAAACATTTTTTTTTAAGTTTATAGTTTCCCTTCCTTTCAACAAAATATTTGGTTAATTTTAAGTTATTGGTTACAATTTTTTAACGATCAATATTTTGTTAATTTTGAGAAGAATGTTTTTTTTTTTTTTTATTTTTTTTTTTTTTGTTATTTTTAAATTTATGTATATATAAAAAAAAAAGATGCACACTCACCTCTACAATATTATTAGCATGCCTATATAAGGTTTTGAATGTTCTTTTAAAGACATAATCTATTTAAGAAATTATTTCTAATAAACAGGTATTTCAATAATATCATATAGGAAAAACATCTGTGTTCATATTCAATATGTTTCATGGTTTTTTTTTAAAAATTTATTTCTTTAGGTTAAATGTTTAAATCATTGTCATGCTTCTATTTTCAATATTTTTTTAATATATTTTTTTCAGTCTTTTATTATTACTTTACCTTTTTTTTTTTTAAGTAAATGATTTAATAAATGATGTTAGTTTGAAATTTTTAAAGAGTTATTCTTCTGTTATGCTTAGTTGCTTTGATGTATACAGTGTTTGTTACTTTGGAATTTTTCATTGGAATTGTAATAAGATGCATTCATTAAAAATACAGTTTTTGATTTCATTTGTATGAATATGAACTTGTACTCCTGTAAAATTCAAATAGACAAATTTGTTATGGGGATATTTTTTTGTGTTTCATATGAGTAAAAACACTTAAATGATAAAAAGGTAATTAACTCATTTTATGTTAGATACAAATTATTGTAAATCATTTTTTAATTAGGGTAGCATTAAATGAGCTGCTTTTTTTTCCCCATTGGGTTATTTGCTGGTCTATTTAAATATGATAAATTTATTCTAAAATAGATTTACCAGCATATCTAAGAATTTTATTTTATTTTTTATAGGCTGTGAAATAAAACAAAATAGATTAATTGAAGTTTGTTGAAATATATTCAAATTGGCTATTTGTATTTTGTATTGTTTTTACTTAAGTAATGTTAGCGAAAGTTTAAGGTTTGTTTATAAATATTGCATATATTATATAGTATAAAAAATGCATGCGTTTTTGATGGTGATGCATTTACTATTCACTTAATACAGTTAAGTTTTTTCTTTTGATAATAGTGTATTTTTTATGATTGTATGCAAAACATATTGCAAAAATAAACAACACTAACAAATCTTTATGTACATTATGTGCTGATACATAACTTAAATAGCATAATGTTGTACATAAAGGAAGAAAATACTTTTTAAATTTATTTGAATTGAGGCAATACTTTATTAATTAAAATGTTCTAAATAAGAAATTAACCAAAATTATTTTTCTATATCATTATTTCATATGTGATCTTCAAAAATGTCTAAACTAGTATAATTTATAAAAGTATTCATGTTCATGATACAATTTTTATATGTCCTGTATATATGTGTGGCACATAAATTTATATTGCTGAACTCAATACTGTTTAGAAATTGTTGAAATTAATATTTCTAATTAACTGCAACTCTAAAGAACTTGACATATTTCTTAGAACTATTCAGCATTTAATGTTGTTTTCTCTATAAACACTCTGCCAAAGATTTGATAATTTAATGCTTTAGAAATATCAGAAACAGCAAAAAACTTTTCCAGAAGTTGATATTTATAATGCCCTTAATGTTCTGGCAGATATTGTTGATTAAGATAAAACAGTATATTGGTTTTAAAAGCTACTTTTTCTCCTATATGTTTGATTCTTTTTCCTTTAAATTAAATGTGTTTTAATTTCTGTTTAAAAAAAAAACTTTTTTGTTTTTCTATGTTCAATATTTTTATCAGAATTTCCAGGGAAAAAAATTTCATCTTCACCACAATGTGCCTTGTGTTCAATTTTTTTTTCTTCTTTGTTATTTTGAAGGAAATAATCCTTGTTTGGTCTTTTTCTTTTAGTCTATAGATTTTGCTGTTTTTTTTTTTTTTTTCCTCCTCCTCCCCTATATTCTTTATTTTTTTTATACATTGCTTAGTTTGCTATTTTTGTGGATCTCATTATCTTGGATGTGCATTTGTTTCATTTAAACACGGAAAGTAAAAATATGCATTGAAAATATATTTGTTCAAGTCAGTTAAACCCTTTCAAAATCCATTGATGAAAAACATTAAAAAATTTAATTAATTAAGCATTACTGCCTGTGAATTGTGGACATTTTTTTTAAAGATTGCTTTGTATTGGTGTAGATTTTTGTATATGTGTGTGTGTTATTTTATTTTGGTTGCTCAAAAAATAAGATCTTAGACTCTTCTAGTTTATATTTAAAAAAAATAAACATTAGTGCTAAATGTAATATTTTTTTAAAGCATGATAAAGAATTCTTGTTAATTTATGTATCTAGAAATAATTGTGTATAATGTGGAATTATTTTACATGAAATATTAAAAATTGATATAACACTAATTTTGGGTGGATTTTTTTGTTTACAATAATTTTAGAAAATGGACAAATGTATATAAAGAATTCAATTGCTTTTGAAACTCTGTTTCTTCTATTATATTATTTTATGATCTAAACATGACTCTCATGCATATTTCTTTTAATAATGACAAAGCTAATTTTTTAATTATAGCCAAATTAAAATTGGAACAAACTCTTACTTCAGTACCACCTCAGGAAGATGACTCTAGCTATGAAGTTGCATCACCAAGAGATAGCTCTACTACAACCAGGGTGAATTTTCTTTAATATTCTAATAATCTGTATTTAAATGGCTTATACTTGTGGTATATTTAAGACTTATTTAATATTTTCAAATAGTCATTCTTGCTAATAATGAAAATTGTTTTACCATTTGAAAATAATTTGTAATAATTTTTTTTTATTCAAAGCATTACCTCTTCAAAATATTGATAAACCAAAAATCTGAAGTATTTTTTTACTTTTTTTTTTTTTTTTTTTTTTTTAACTTCTATTCTCTATTTGAAAAGATTAAGCAAGAAATAAACAGAATTTTCAATAAAAGTTCCCTTTAAATGTAAATTGTGTTGAATATAATTTTCATCTAAATTGGCTTGTTAATAAATTTTTAAACGTATAAAGCTATTAGTTTTCAATAAGAAATGTTATATGTCTCTTCATAATTTATTTTTTCAATGGCCTTTCTGTCATTTTTTAAAAAGATTATCATTTTTCCTTTAAAATTAACAATACAGGTGGGGAGGATATGCACCAAAATTCATCTCTTGCTACAAAAATGGCAAATTTTTGCATTTCTGACCCAAAAATGCCATATTTCCTTTATTTCTATTTAAGTAACCTGGAAATATAGCCTAATATGAATGAGCCTGTCTTCAGGCTCCGCTTAAGATCGTTATTCGAGGCGCTAAGAATTAAATAAAGTGGTAAGAGTTTTTTTTAATGACTTTTATGCTGACGATAAGATTTATTGGGGACATCAACAACGTTTGCCGTAAGGCGAACATTTTTATGTGATTAGAGTATATTGCGGCACCATCTATTGTTCTGTATAGGAACAAATAAGATAAATAATTTGTTCATGAACGTATACTACTTAATGTTTCTACAATAACTCTTTCAAATAAATGTATTAAATTTAAATTAATTTTAAATGTTATTAATATTTTATATTTGTAAATTATTCACTGCCATGCAATAATTTTTTTTTTTTTAATTTCTAAAAATTTCTGAATTTTTCTCTACAACTAATATGCTTTATTTATCCTTATTTTGTTAAATATGCAAATTTAAAAATTTTATTTTTAATAGTAATTTACAAATTAGCTGTAATCTATCATTTGAAGAATTAAAGCAATTCTTTATGCCCCATTTCTTACTCAAACTTATTTTCGTAAACACTTTTTTTTCCAACAGAAAATCTGCCACTATGTGATATCTAGGAATAATAAAATTCTCAAAAATAATGTTTGTTAAATAATATTTAAAAACTTGGCATTTATCCATTATTTACCTATACATAACTATTGTTCATTCTCCTTATGCATGACATATCGGGTCTTTTTATCCAGAAGAAGATTGATTTTATTATATTACCCAAACTTATGTTTTTTCCAGGGTAATAAAACTGAAAATGACAAGACAGCTAAGAAAAAGGAAGAAAGAAAGAAAAGTAGAGAAGATGAGAAGCAAGAGAAAAGGAGGCTCAAAGAAGAAGTAAGTGATTCTTCATTTGTAATATAAAGAATAAATAGGCTTTCTTTTTATTGTATTATAAAATCGATGTCTTATCAAGAAAATTATAATTGAATTTATTTCTTTTTCTGTAACATTGTTCAGCTAATTATTACATATTCAGCTAATTATTCATTAATTATTACACATCATAATTTAAATTATCATCTAATATCATTTTATCAATACATTTTTAAGAATTAATTGTTTAAGAATTGGGACCATTGGGAAAGCTATTGAATCTGATGAAATTTCATAATGCATGAAATGATATACACCTAGATAAAATCTTAACAATGCACTTGGACTTAAGTGTTTGTTTTTACTGTATCTTAAATTAAACGGAAATGTTTACAGTTTTAAAACCAGTTTCATTAAAGGAAAAAAATATATTAATTACAATTTGTTAATTTAAGACTGATAATAAGTATTGAAAATTGCATAGAAATCCATGCTGGAAATGTCAGGAGTACAAAATCAGAAAGGGACACAAGCGATTGATTTTTAAACGTTTATTGTAGACATCACCTAGTTGCATTTTTACCTTACCGAGTTTTTGTTACATTTTTGAGGCACTCTGTATTATATATATGGGGGAATTAATTATTCTAAGTGAAGGTTTAAAAATTTGGTGTGGTACTCCCATTTCTAAAACCACCAAACCAAGAAAGGCAAATACAGTATTTCTTAAAAACATTGGATTGAATTAAAGTTCACAAACAAAAATAATTCTACATAGTTAGTTTTTGTGTAGTAGTAAGTTTAAAATTATAAATCTTTGATTTTTTTAAAATTTATTTAAAACTCATGTGACTAGTTAATTTGGTGTGGCCTAAACAAATTGATAAATTTTGTAGAAAAAAATTATATTCAGTATTTAGTACTTTAAAATTGCTATTAGTAGCTATTTAAATTCCTTTTTGAAAATAAGGCATTTTTTTATTAATAAAAGTAGGCATTACATAAAAAGATTTTCAAAACTTTCGATTAATCTATAGAGATTTGGCGCAACACCTCAGAACATTTGATCCTCGCCGATGCAGGCAACCTGGCCTGATGTCTCTTTATATGTAAAATGTTAGCAGTAAGGTCACTTAGTGTGGAACATAGAGATTTTTCATATAGATATAAGCACACACACATGCTCGTATCTGAATGAAACCGAAGCCAAACATCAACTAATATATTAAGCTATGCTTAACATATGAACATTTTCTGTGTTTGTGTTGTTATTCATGTAATAGTTAATAAATTTGTAATAAAAAGGCATTTAACTCAAGACTGTAATACAAGGTAATATTGGACTTGCAGATCATCTCCATTATATGCAAGTCTATTGATTTTCAATGAAGTTAGAATTACATCCCCTTTCTTTGAATCCTTGGAGATACTGATTTAATAATTAAAAAAAAATTGTTCATTATATAGACTTTGATATCCCCTAAAAACGTTTGAAACATTTAATTAGTGTACATGTGGCAGTTTTATAGATGTGTCCAAATATAGATGCAGACATTGTTATATATTTAATGTAAAATTTCTAATTTGATTATTCATAATCTTGTTCAAGTTTTTAAATAATAGCTTTGAACTAGATGTATAAAACTTGTTCTGCCCTTTATATATGCATGTATCATAATTTTTTAGTATTACCAAGTATATATTTTTTCTTGCTAATTAAAAAATTTTTAACAATTTGATACTGTGAATAAAACATTTTATCAAATTTATGTTTTGAATAAGTATTTTAATTTCCTTCCTATAATCTGCAGAGGATATGCTCAAAATATTTTAAAATTTAGAGGTGTGAATTACAGGCTACCTCATATAATCAGTTTTTTTTTTCCCTGGAAGTTTCATAAAAAAATAGTTTTATAGACTGCTACCTAAAAAAAAAAATGAAAAACTTTTGTGTGAGAGAAAAAATAAGTTATGGTTGATGGAAAGAAACAGGACAAGTGACTGAAGTGAGACAAGATTTAAAAATGCTTTATGGATGGCTAGATTATTAATTTAACTGTGAAATTGAAAGATTTTCATCTCTAGTAAATATGTAGATTATAAATTGTCGGAAAAATGTTGTCTGTGTATTTCTGCTGTAGTTCTTAAATGCTTATATTTTTTTCTAGTTTCTACTGTTTTATAAATTTATAACATAATTTTGATTGAAATTTAAAAGGTGTTTATTACTTTTATGCTGGGGTATAAAAACAGAACTTGATTTGCATATGGTACGTCAAGGGACAGGTGCTAATCGCTCGTGGATTGTATGATATCTTTTATTTTTGGAAGTGCAAAATTATGTCTACGCAAGTTATGTAGCACTGTAGATTATTGGTAGAATTTTATGGTATTGTTTTATTCAATGTTTTTATATTCTTTACTGTAAGAAAAAATTAGTATAAATTTTAAAGTCAATAAATTTATTTTCTTGCTAGACTTGAAAAATGAAACTCAGGAGTACTAATCCTTTTTTCATTTAGGAAAGACAAAAGCGTTTAACAGAGAAAAAGAAGAAGAAAGCAGCTCAAGGTAAAGGTGGAACAATAACCCAGCAGCTTCAAGGAGTTGAAGATTTTATGCAGTCTGAAGACAATCCTACCCCTTTATTTGTTGAAAAGTGCATTAAATTTATTGAAGAAGAAGGTTTGGACTCGGAAGGAATTTATCGTGTTCCGGGAAACAGAGCTCATGTTGATCTACTGTTTCAAAAATTTGATGAAGGTATTTTTCGTTTACAAGCTTAATAATATTCTGTATTTCTATGCATACATATTAATAGGATTTTATTATATACTTTTAAATGTATGGAGTTTAAACTGCAATTTTGTGTTATAAAAATTTAACTAGTGTTTTTGAAGTAATTATTTGTTTACCAGGAGGAGTTGTGTTCTATAAAATGGCAGCTGATCATTACTAAACACAATAATAATTAATAATAATAATAATAAAAATAGAATAATTTTATAAAAAATTGTTCACACATTCTTGGAAAAATGAAAATTGGCATTTACATTTGGTCTATAGTCTTTGTAATGACAATGAAGTGAATAATTCAATCTCAACTGAAAATTGCCATTGTGTTTTCTGATATGTATTTTTCATCTTATTCATTTCATTTTAAACTTTAGCATATTATTTTTTGTATCATTTTGTAAATCTTTGTACTAATATTTGTCTATGCATCATCTTGGCGTTTGTTTTTACTTAGCTGTTTAATTGGTTCTATCAACAAAAAATAGAGACTAGCTCAAATTTTATGATTAAATTGTAGATTTAAGCATAGTATTTTTTGTGATACAATTTTCGGAATTTTTTTTTCAAATATATGCAGATGAGATATTGTAAGGTAAAAAAAAGGAATGAAAGGGACTTGATGAAAGTATTTAACCTTGTTACAATCTCCGTAATTTTGTTTCTCCTAGGTAAAGATTATATCTTATATTATTTTCGAAGAAAACTACTTTTAGGTTTATCTATTCTATTGTGTAATTGTATTTTCAATGCAAGTTGGCAATACAGAGAAAAATTTTAAATTAATTTTATTCAATCTACATCTATTTGTTCTGCTAAATATGGTAATTTTGCAAATGACAAGATTGTATGCTGTGAAACAATGTCTTCTCTTTAGTATGACCTCTTGAAGACAGACATTTATATGTATAAAAACTAAACTTAATCAAGTTATCTTTTGTTCATTTTCTTCATGTATTTAACTCTAAAATAAACCAAATATCTATAATTCGGTAGGTGAAAAAAAATTCATTAATCTTAATTATTTTCAAATTCTGATTGCCTCCTATTTACGTGAGTTTTTATATTGTTCTTGCCAAGCCTGTAAATTAATAATTTAATTTAATATGTTCGCTTAAATTAGAATTGCCAAGCATTTAATTTAGTGTGCAAATTTTCAGCTTGAATTTTCATTTTAACTGTAGAACCCATTTTTCATTACAATGTAGTACAAGCAAGTTGCCTGTTTATTCTAAGGCATTATAACAAGGGCTGTATATAAATTTTTACGATTTTGGCTCTATTTATTATTGAAACACCCCTGCCCCTCCTTGTAACAGAAAGGTTATTTCAGTATTTATGTATTCATCCTTATTTCACTTACAACAGTTATTAGCAACAATCTCTAGTTAAAACAATTTACTCAGTTGTAATTAGAAATAAGTTATTTACCAATACAAGATAATTGAGTATAATTTCGTTCACATTAAGTTAACTATTTTTCTTTTTGTGTTTTAAAACGTTGTTTAAAGCCTCGATACTTTTCTATCTTGGAATTAAATTGCTTATTTGTATAAAATCACTCTTGTCTTTAAGATTTTAATTTTAATTGAAGAATTTGTTTCATTCAAGCATATAAATTATAAAGTTAAGCATAAATTTCTTTATGCATATTGTATTATTATTTAAACATTTGCAAAATAAGTTCAATGATTTACAAGTTAAAAATAGGATTTTAAAATCTTTTTATCATAGTCAGGTTACCTGTGATTTTTATTTTTTTATTGTTTGTGTTATTAATATAGCATTATTGACTAAGGATTTCTTTCCTTTCTTCTATAAAAGGTATTCATTATTAGTCTCAATATTTTGAAAATGGTATATTACAGCTACATTAATTAACAGTGAAATCATTATTATTTTTCTATTGGTATTACCATAAAATAAATTTTATGAACTTAGAATTAATATCATTTATATCCATAAAATATTAAATAATTTTTATAAACATATTAAATTATACTTTTTATTTCACTAAAAATTGATAGAAATGTTTCCCTTTAGGCATTGCTGTTTTTATTTAGATTATGTTTTGTTAGCTATTTTGTGTGATGTTTATTTTGAAATATGTTTGCAGACCCTTCAATTTCTATTAGAGAACTTGATATTCCTGTAAATGCAGTTGCTACAGCTTTAAAGGATTTCTTTTCTAAAAGACTTCCACCACTGATCCCGCCATGTTTAATGAATGAACTTACTGAAATATCTGGTATTTATTTATTTTGTAATTTTTGCTTTATTTTTTATTTTGATGTAGAAAATTGCCGTTCTAATTTCATATTATTTTGTAGGTGCTTCATATTCTTCTTCTGGAATACAAGATAAGAGCTGTAGACTCTTCACTTTGAGGGACCTTCTCAAAAAGCTCCCATCATGTAACTTTGAAGTTTTGAAATTTGTCTTTCAGCATTTTGTTAAGTGAGTCATGTTTTATTTTAATCATTTATTTAATTTATAATATGTATGCTATATGAATAAGTTTTGGAGATTCATCAAAATTGTTTATGTTATTAAATGTTATAGAGACATGCATCTTATGCAGATGTAATTATTCCATGGGACAACTGGTTTGGTTGCTTTTAAACATTCAATTACTTGTATGTCATCTAATCATTACACAGATAGGATGAATCACTAAGAACTTCTGTTTTTTAAGCCATGCTAGGCATAATAAAGTTTCCTGCAAAATATCAATAGTTTATTGAAAAAATGTCTTATATTAATCTACAATGAGACTATAAGGTAGATGGGCTACATAAAGTTTTAAGTATATTATATGCAACTTTACATAGACTACTGAATTCCATATTATCTTTACATGTTTGATTTTGTAGCTAATGCAGCTTGTTGGTTGTCTTTCCATTTTTTTTTGGGGGGGGGGCCCGCCCCCCCCTATTATTTTTCTTATTTTTTACATTAAATATATTACATAAAATTTTGATAAAAACAGTTTAAAAATCTTTTTATGGAGAAGTGAGTACATACACTGAAGTGACAAAAGTCATGGGATAGCAATATGCAAATTTTCAGATGGCAGTAGCATCGCATAGAACAGGTATAAATGTGCAGAGCTTTCATTTCTGTTCAAGTTATTCATGTGAAGAGGTTTTGACGTGATGATGACCGCACGACGAGAATTAACAGACTTTGAACGCGGAATGTTAGTTGGAGCAAGACGCATGGGTCATGCCATTTCGGAAATCGTTAGGGAATTCAACATTCCCAGATCCACTGTGTCAAGAATGTTCCGAGAGTATGAAATTTCAGGCATAACATCCCACCATGGACAGCGCAGTGGTCGACCGAATGCACTTAACGACCGAGACCGGCGACGTCTGCAAAGAATCGTAAATTCTAACAGACAAGCAACACTGCGTCAAATAACCGCAGAAATCAATGTGGGACCTACAAGGGACTTGTCTGTTAGAACTGTGCGGAGAAATTTGGCTTTCTTGGGCTATTCCAGCAGAAGACCGACTCGAGTGCCTTTACTCACAGAACGACATCGCTTGCAGCGACTCTCGTGGGCACGTGAGCGTATCGGTTGGTGCCTAGATGAATAGAAAACCGTGGCCTGGTCCGATGAGTCACGATTTCAGTTGGCAAGAGCTGATGGTAGGGTTCGAGTGTGGTACAGACCCCACGAAGCCATGGACCCAAACTGTCAGCAAGGCACTGTTCAAGCTGGTGGCTCCGTAATGGTGTGGGTTGTTTTTTTATGGCATGGACTTGGTCCTCTGGTGCGACTGGACCGAACATTGACTGGAAATGCTTATGTTCAGCTACTTGGAGATCACTTGCAGCCATTCATGGACTTCATGTACCCAAACAACGATGGGATTTTTATGGATGACAATGCGCCATGTCACCGGGCCACAACTGTTCGCGATTGGTTTGAAGAACATTCTGAACAATTCCAACGAATGATCTGGCCACCTAGATCGCCCAACATGAATCCCATCGAGCATTTATGGGACATCATCGAGAGGTCTGTTCGTGCCCAAAATCCTGTACCATCAACGCTTTCACAATTATGGACGTCTATCGAGACAGCATGGCTCAATATTCCTGCAGAAGACTTCCAACGACTTGTTGAGTCCATGCCACGTCGAGTTGCGGCACATCGCCGGGCGAAAGGAGGGCCGACACGATATTAAGAGGTATCCCATGACTTTTGTCACTTCATCATTCCCATATAGCATGGGAGAAAAGTACAGTCTTGTTGATGTGCTCTAAAATTATATCATGAAAACCTAGTTTTGTTACAAAATTATTTCCCTGACTGTTATTTCATAATTAAACTGTTAATATTTATACATACATTAAAACATGAAACAATAAATGATTATCTTTCTGGACATTGTCCAAATGTCTCCCCTCACCCTTCCACTAGGAAAATTGTTCTTATAATTTGTTCTGATTCATGATAAATATTGAAATTGCCTTGTAAGTTTACATGGTAATGTAAAGTAAATGCAATTTCCAGATGTATTTTCTAAAACCAGAAAATGTTAAAGGTTGTCATTTATCTAGATGAGTGGATAATAATGGATGAGTGATAATAACAAATGAAATATTTTTGTTAGTTTTGTAATATTAATTTTAAGTTGATAAGTTCATTTATAATATGCTTGTGTGTTCCATTTTAAATTATGACATTTGTTTGTTGGGCAAATAGCTTATTTAATATTGTATATAGATATTGTGTGTGAAAATAGCATTTTCATTCTTTATGCTACAATAATCCTTTTTGTGTGTATATGTAGTCATCGAAGAATCATGAAAAACACTTGTATTTCTATTAGAAAGTAGTTTTATATTTAGGATCTTCACTATTAGAATATTAATTCAAGGCTTTTATTTAAAATTTGTTAATCAGTTTGGTGTGATGATTTTGAACAACAATGATTTTATATATATATATATAGGAACTATTTACATCTAAAGGCTCATTCAGATGAGAGCATGATTTCTAGTCTAGCTACCTGATATCTCTGGCTGTGAGTGATAGCTCCCTTTGATGTGCAGAAGAAACCAACTCTTGCCATAGTGAATTCAAAAGGCATGATTTTCTGTCAAACCAATTTTTAATGGGTTGGCAAAAGACATTTGTCCCTTTATATGCTCTCATCTAGCCGGGCTTTAAGTGGTTAATGACACACAGAAAATTATATAATTTAAATAGAAACTAAGTTTCTGTTCCAATTTATTAAAAATAGTGTATATTTTAACTAATTTTTTAATTGTTAATTATTTGACCAGCATATATTTAATTGCGTTAAATGATAAATCTATCGAGCATATGTATTTTTAGATTGTAAAAAGTGTTGATAAAAAAAAAAAAGACATTTGAAATTAGACTCTTTTTCAAATTGGCTATAAGTCATGTGTTTGAATTGATCTTCTACCAAAATTATTTTATGGAATTACATTACAAAAATGTAATCATGCTGAATAGGTTATTAAAAATGTTACATCTTTTAGTGGGAAAAGTATTCTAAGAAATGAAATGGTCATATTTGTTTTGTCATTTTGTGTACACTAATTAGACTGGGACCTACAATTTAAAGTGGATTCCAAACCACTAACAAATATCCATGCCATTTGTGCCAAATATCCAGGATTTGAACCTGAATCCTGTGGTACCAAAGGTCACAGCGCTAGCCAATTAGCCATCAGCCCGCTACTATTTTGGGAAGAATAAATTATGTAATTAATGTTATACTTATATTTTACCTACTTATAATTGCATTGTTATTCTAGGGTTGCTGATAACTGCCGATTAAACAGTATGGACAGTAAAAATTTAGCAATTTGTTGGTGGCCAACACTCCTTCCTTTAGAATTCAGTGATATGATGATGTTTGAAAGAATGAGGCCACATTTAGAAGACTCTGTGCAAACAATGATTGATCAGTTTCGTTTTCTTTTCTGTGGTGAAGAAGAAGTTGTGATGGTATGATTAGCATACTATATGTATACATTTATATATATATATAAATATGATTTTATTTGTGACAACCATGGTCTCCAGAATGATTGAATGTAGGATCTGTCAAAGGATTTTTTGCTGTGGCATATGATTTCTTTGTTAAAGAATATTGCTGGTGGTGTTTTAAGGAGAAACCGGCCAAGAAATTTTCATTTGCTATTGCTGTAGAGCAAATAAACCAACAAGTATTGTATGCTAATTTACTTGTACACAAAGCCCATAGTCCTTTCACCTCAGTGAAGAAGCCATATCAGTGGTTTAATCATTTCATGTGCTTTAATATGACATTATAAAAGCTCACCATATATTATTTAATCATTACCTCCTGATAGGCCATTTACTCATGTACGTAGATGACTCAGTATATAGTATACACTAGTGTTATGTAACAAGTATGAATGTGTGGCATTAAGAACTGTCAAAAGAAGGTTTTATGTTATGTCATTGTCTTCAGATCACAATATTTTTATTTACATTTAATACAGTGCCATTGTGTGGACATTTTTCAAAGTGAGCAATGTTTAAAAAGTTAAGATGTCTTTTCCTATAATGTTGCAATTACATATATTGCTTGCTGTATCCAGATTTGTCTAAAAAATGATGGATTAGAGCTCATTACCAGATATGGTCTTATCACTTCATGGTATGCAAGCACAGTCAGTCTGAGTTCCTTAAAGCAGTCAAAGCACTTACAGAATTTTCTTTCAGGATAGTCATTATGGTCTCTTAACTGATCTGTCTGCATGTATGAAAAGGCGGCATCATACTATGTAACTGAAATAAATTTGTGTGTACATTTAATTCAATTATGTAAATTTCTTTTTGTACAAAGATTTAAAAGAAAAAAATCTGCACTATCCTTTTTATAGCTTCCTACTTTGTTTTTGTCCATGTAAAATTGTCTTTAAAATGTGTGGTCTATGAATTTGGCTATAACTGTACAGAATGGCTACTTTTTAGTGTTGTGGAAAAAATGAAAGCATTTTGATACCCATGGTTCCTTCTAATAAGCACATATGTTTTATTTATGTTAAAACTAAAATATTGCTATTAATTATACATTTTATAATAGAACATATCGAATCTAATTATTCAGTGAAGTGTATCTATACTTTATTGAAGAGTATCGCTCATGTGAACATTTTCACTAGTCATACTTACCATTTTGAATATTTTGAATCTCAAGTTTGTTTTGAAGCATCTTTTAAGTCATTCTGTTAATGAAAAAGTAAAACACAATTGTCTTAATGCTCATTATATAACTTGCAAAAAATAAGATAAACCATATGAGAATTTAAAATTACAATTAATAATTTAAGATTTAAAAATTTTTCGTTTGATTTCTAAATATATTGTATTAAATTAAATGTACAATTTGTATTTTCATTTTTCTTAAGTTATACAGGTACTTATTTTTCTGAATAATTAAATAACCTTGATTTGTGATCAAATGAATCCACAAATCGGTTTCAAACTTGCACTATAAAATAACTATTAGGAGACAAGAATACTCTGCTCTGATACTCTCAAGTGATAAATGCTGCATTTATGTGATTTTTCATTAGTATGCTGAGAGTGTCTTATAACTTGTAATGCATTGTATGTTAATAATTTGAAAATATGACGTTTGACAGAAATTCTGCTTAGTTTAATTATGAATGCACAATTATTTAAACTTGGCAATTTTGCTCTTCAATATTATACCACTAAAATTGAGTGTACAGCTTCTCTGTTAACATACTGATGGTATACAACCAAATTAAATAATATTTAAAAAATATATTCTGTTCTTTATTTAAATAGAAAATTTGATTTAAAGTATGCATACTCTTAAAAAATATTTTTGTGAGATTTCACGAGGGAAAATAGTCAATTTGCACTCTTATAACTTATATTTAAAGACGACTGCTATGATAACTCAATCGTATAATATTGCTGTCATTGAAAATCAAATCTAGTCATTCATACTGTTATATAATGTTGTAACGAGTTTTGTGTTGTATGTGAAATATATGACTTGCATTCTAAGAATAGTACCAAATATCTTAAAATGTTCTTATTTTATTTGCTTATTTTTATTTATTTAAATTATTTTACACTAGAACAATGAGTGTTTTCTTTTTTTTTACTATTAAAAATATAGATATCAATATCTTGCTAAGTTGTAGTAATGCTTAAAGGCTAAAGGTCATAAATATTTGTAATGCTTATAAAATGGGGGCTCATTTATATTTGTGTTCAAATTGCATATAAGTGTATGATTAATTATATGCCAATCAAAATATGGTTAAACCTGTATAAGATGAATCAAAGGAGACTTTAATATGTTTCAATTATTTATAATAGTTTGCATAAAATAAACACATGTTTTTACAGCATTTCAGACTAGTATGAGTTTATTAAAAAATGTTTTTGCATTTTTTTTATCATTCTTAAGCTCTTTAATATTCATCATGCAAGAGAAAAAATTTTATTTGTATTCACAGAACAATTGTGCAATAATTATATGCCACTATAAGATGAATAAGTTTTATGAGATCCATTATGTTTATCTTGGCATGCTTAATTTAATTATTTTTTGCTGAGATTGAATTGTAAATAGAATTACAGGTAATATCCCCAATTTCTAAATGTTTGTTTTGCTCAATTTGCATAAATTTATTTGCATGTTGTTGATGTTCTTAATCAAAGTTTCACTTGCTGATTGCTTCTCTGTGTTTTTATGCAATTGTCTTCAATTATCATTTTAATAAATCAATTTCAAGTTTCTCAAATATGTAGTTATGTGCAGTGTTTTATTCATTTTTATAGACTTTTTATTTTATTGTAGAATTGTAAAATGTATGAGGTTTGTCTTTTACAGGTTTTACTGTATACATTTAACCTATTTCATAGTTCTTGAAATGAAAAGTTTGTATGTGTGTGAAATGTAGTTTGTAAAAGTGAGTTATGAAATAGTTTTATCATGGAATTTTTATAAAAAGTCTATATCACTGCATAAACAATAATAAAAACTAATGAAGTAAATTTAGAATTATTTTTAAGAGTCGCATTATTTTTGTTTTGTGCATCAGTTCATTACAGCATAAATTGTATAGTTCATTTTGCGTGACTATTTTGGTGTTGTGAAGACTTGTAATTTACCATGAATGTTGTAAAGAATTGTCGGAAGTCATGTAAAGAAACCTTTTTTGTAAATTGGTTTTTGTATAAAAAAATCAATAAATTTTCATTTTAATATCCAATAGTTTTAGTGTTCTGATTCATATTTTTGAAAATTTTTAGAAAGTAGGAGAGAAGAGAGCTTTAAAAAAAAAAAAATTCTAGATCAAAGAAGTAATACAATATACAAAATAAGGAATTATTCACATATTGCGTTTCCTGATTATTTTAGTTGTATCAGTGTTTTTGTCTGCATATAAAAATGTTACAATTTTAATTCACATAACTATATTTTACTGTACTCTTAGAGTGAGATCTTGTAAATATTTGACTATATTTGTTAGATTAGAATTTTCACATGCAAACATCGATATATGAAGTAGTTGATCGAATTTATTATTAGCAAGAAGATGTACTACTATTATGCATTGCTTATAATGTTTAGTTATGTTTTTACTGAGCTTATCCCATCAATTAGGTTTTAAGACCATTTATTACTGATATGAAAGTAAAAATGACTTTTTTTTTTTTTTTTTTTAAATTATGAGTGAGTAACTTAATCATTTTCAGACATTATTATATCTCAGGAATTTTCTTAATTATAAAATTTGTATTATAAATACTAGATAACTAAAGGCAGAAATTAAAATATTGTCAATACTTGTAAAACTATTAACTGGAATATTTCATTAATTTAATGCAAAGTAATTAATTTTCTTGTACAATATAACTGATGTTTTTCCAGATTTCTATTGACATTAAAGAGTCGCCCTGACTCTAATTCTGTAAGAGCTCTTCAAAAGAATGCAGGTAAAAATGTAACTAAGAGAGGCAGCTTTTGTGTAGCAATTTAAATATATGCACAACTCAAACCTTAAAATGAAAAAAAAATTTACAAGGTAGTAAAACATTGTGAATTAATTTTCGTTGTATAATGCTTGGTTAAAGCTAATAGTCACATATGTTCAGGTAAACCACTTAAAATTGTACATTAATGCATCAGTGTTTTCCAATTTTTTTGTCTCGTGACGCAAATGTTAAGCAGTTATTCTGATTCATCTCGGTAATGCTAAGTATCTGATACAAAATCACTGTAACAGTGGCGAATTCAAATGCTAGGGTATTAAAAAAATTATTCGATACTATCAATTATTCAATCTTCTCAAAAGTGCTTTAATGGAATTAATTTATGATGCACAATAAATAAAATTAACTGCTAACTTGAAACTTTTCTGCAATGGAACCCAAGATTTTAGTGCAACATATTTACTTCACGAAATCAGTATAAAAATTTTTTTGTTGCAATTTGATAAAAGCTTTGGAGTTATGGGTGTTCAAAAATAATTTTCCCAATGTTAAATGAAAATGGCAAATAATGAACAAAATTTTTCTTTGTAAAATATAAAGTGTTTGCACCATTTAAAAGAAAATTTTCTTTCTAATGCAAAATAAATAAAATAAATTTTTTTATTTTTGTAATATATTTTGTATTAAATACTGTTATGAAAAAATGCTCCATTATAACACATTAAATCTGTAATGCAGTTGGCTTACTAGTGTTATATACCTTCTAGATACAAATTTTTGTGAAATATTCAAGACCAATTTTTCGGAATTTTTTTTTTATTATACATCTGTTTTTGCACAGACAAGATTGATCTGATAATAACTTTGGACGAACGAAAGTAATAAAAAGATAATTACATTTATTATTTTATGCATTTTACTGGATGTTTTTACTATAATATTCTTGTGTCGAAGATAGCAATGTTTTTTCCCTATGCTATGCTCCTTTTGAAAATTTTGTTTCTAAACAGCAATATTGCTAAAAAGATGACTCTATATCAAACAAAAAGTGCTTATTTCAGCTTTTATGGAGTTGCTCATTATTTTTCTAACCAGTATCGTGAATACAAAAATCGCCTGTATTTAGTAATAGAATTTAACAAGTAATTAAATAAAATTTGATAAAAGCAGCAGGTGATATATAACAATTAGATTCTGTAAAGACAAAAATTAAGTCGTTTCATGATAATTGAAATCTGTATTGAATATCTGTATACTTGAAATCTGTACTTTTCAGCAAATCTTTAGCAAGATTTGCTGGAAGATTTCAAGGATGCTTTGGCATCTCTATATATTGATCTGAAAAAAATGGTACAGATATCTATGGATGGGTCCAATATTAACTTAAAATTTTAAGTAGAGTTAAAAGAACAATTGTCAACAGATGATTCAAAATATTTAGGCATCGGAACCTGTGGACTGCATACTATTCATTGTGTCTTTAAGGTTGAGATCAAGGAAACGGGATGGGAAATAAAAGAATTTTTTTAGAAGCCTATATTATTTATTCAAGGATACTTCAGCACTAAGAGCCGATGTCATGCATTATACACATTGCAAAAAATTCCCCCAGAATTTTGCTCTGTTCGATGGTTTGTAAACTTGGCAGTAGCTGATAGAGCTTTGGAAATTCTACCTCACAGTGCGAAGTTTGTCGAGTCATCCCTTAAAGATAAAAACTGCTATATTAAGTCTTAAGAATTTCCTTCTAATTTCAAAGATAAAAATTTTAAGAATAGCTTTAACAGTTGAAAAATTTCTAACTGATTTTCAAAGTGACATTCCTATGGCTCCCTTTCTGTACTTATCTTTGATGTCCCTATTGTAAAGAATTATCCAAAAGTTTATCAAGCTTAGTGTTTTGTAAGACAAGGGCTCAAAATCACAGAAATTAATGTAATGGAGAAAGAAAATTTATTGCCCTACAAAAGTGCATATTTAAGCTTTGCAGTGAAACATCTATTAAAAAAGGTAAAAGAATATGAATCTGTTGAAGAACACATATTTCGCAAGGATTGTGTGAGAGGAGAGCATTTAAAAAATTATGTTTAAAAATATTAGTACGCTTTCTGTTAAATTTTTCGTTAATCAAAGAGTTTTCATGCTTGGACACAGTAGTAGCATGTAACATCAAAGTAGCTCGCAAATTATTATCTCTGCAAATTAAATCAATATCTCTGCTATCAAATTTTAATGTGAAACAATTGGGTATCTGGCATTAAATTAGATAGGATATATATGAAAATTTAGAGAAGTTTCTCATACTACTTCAGTACAAGCCAGTATACTTGTATGTAAACGAAGTGAAAGCAGATTAGATAACTACTGGTCAAAGATTATTAATACACTGGTGTGCAAAACTTAAGCAACAATGTAAAAATTTAGCAGATAGCCTTGAAATTGCAGAAAAGGAGGTCTGGAGATCAGTACAATGAACACGTAAGTCAGTAGAAACGTCATGCGTATGCAAATATCAGGAACGAAACGTCGGAGGCGACGTGAGCGTACGCAAAACGCGCGATGTCGGCGCGCGTAGTATAAAGGAAGGCAGTAGAATAAAAGGAAGGACGGAGACGCAATTCAACATATTCGCTGCAAGTGCCAGTGAGTCAGTTCGTGAAATATGGCTAAAAGAAATCACCTGGACAACTTCACACGTGGAAGAATGATCGGAAAGCTGAAGGAGGGGCGTACTGTCAGTGTAGAGTTCGAAATCAACAAAAGTGTCGTTTCGCGCGCTTGGAAAGCGTTCCAAGCCATATGTACAGCTGTTAGAAAGGTTGGTGGTGGCCGTCAGAGGAAGACAACTGCAGGGGATGACCGATATATCGTCCTGCAGGCGAAAAGAGGCCGACAGCAGTAAGCAAGCACCATTGCTCAGCAACTCTGTACAGCAACGGGGCGACAAGTGTCGCGGTTTACTGTGGCCAGACGCCTTCACAAAGTGGGCCTATTCGCCCGCCGTCCTGAACGCTGCCTCCCGTTGAAAGTTGGTCACCGTTTACAGAGGTGCACAGAGCACAAAAACTGGACAACTGATCAATGGAGTCGTGTTCTATTTACGGATGAGTGTCGGTTCTGTACAAGAAGCGATTCTCGACGCGTTTTGATTTGAAGAGAGGTCGGGACCCGGTTTTATCCCAGTAACCTCAAGGAGAGACACCTTTATGGTGGTTCTGGAGTTCCTGTCTGGAAGGCATTTTGCTGAACGGGCGAACTGAGCTCCACGTTTTCGACAGAGGGTCTGTAACCGGGGATCGCTATTGTGAGGAGGTACTCCTTCCCCATGTGCGTCTGTTCCGAGGTGCCATTGGCCCAAACTTCATTTTTATGGATGACAATGCATGGCCACATCGGACTCTTGCTATTGAGGAGCTACTGGAAAGTGAAGATATCACTCGAATGGATTGGCCAGCGTACTCCCCAGATTTAAATCCCATCGAACATGTGTGGGATGCTTTGGGGAGACGCACTGCAGCACGCTTACATCCTCCGGAGAACCAACAACTCAAACAGATGCTGATTGAGGAATGGGCACTCCTACCGCAAGAAATGTTGAACCAGCTGGTTCTGAGTATGCAGAGACGGTGCGAAGCAACCATTGCAGTGAGGGGACAGCATATCCCATATTAAGGAACATCTGCTTGTTGTTCTTCCTCTTGGATAGACAATCATAAATCACGATACTATGCGTTCAATAAAGCTTGTTTTTGTTTGATTCCATACCGTATGCATTGTATTCCTTTTTCAGCGCCGATGCTTTCGTCATCCTTTACGTACATAATACTCTCCTTCATTTCTGAATGTCATGTCTCTCAGATGATTTCTCGTGGAGTTATGACGAAAAACCCGCCTGTTGCTTAAGTTTTGCACACCAGTGTAACTTAGAAGTCCCTGATTCGCAGCAATTTATTCAAGTGATTTTAATACTTTCTTATGAAAATACCTTTGTTGAAAGAGGTTTTTCTATAAACTCATAATGAATGGTGGAGAATCAATTTGAAGAAAGCTTTTTGGGGTTGAGACAAATTTTCTTAGGAGTTCAAGCAGCTGGAGGCATTTTAAATACCAAAATAACAAAAACAATGGTGAGCTAAGTGAGATTTTCTCACTCCAAGTTTATTGAATCAATGTCGAAACAAAAATCTGAAGCTTTAGAACAAGAAAAAGATTAATCCAAAAAGAAAAGGTCAGACAGAGAAAAATAAATAAAATAAAAACAAAAATTGCTTCGTGATATTCAGCAAGAAACATCTTTGCTTGATGCGTGCGGATCCTCCTGGATGTACTAAAGTAAGAAAAAAAAAAAAAAAAAAAAAAAAAAGAACATGTATACTGCAAAATAATTATTGTCAGATAGATAGGTTAATATTGTCGTTTGAGGAACAATGTCCATTTTGCAATTGACTACGCGTGTTGGTGTTTGTTTTCTGTTGTTGTGAGCAAAGAAGAATTGAGCGTTAACAGGAGATTAGTGTGATTGATGATACTTGTGAAAAATTTCTTGGATAATTTTCCGATGTGTTTCCACGTCTTCTATACTGAGATTATTATGACATCGGACTTTTTCCGTGAACCGGGGTGTGTTGGTAATGGTTCGTAAGATTTAATTTCGAGGATTTGTAACTTCTTTCTAATTGTGCTGCGAGGCCCCGATAGGTGATGCACACATAAAAATGAGCTTTCTAACTTGTTTGTTAAAATATGACTTAACTTTGAGAGATAGTTCTGAATATCTGCTGATTAGAGAAAAACTTATGTGAATTTTCTTCCAAAATTCATGTAGTTGACGTTGTTTTTGGAGGAAAATTCTCTGTTTACGATCAGTCAGAGATATTTGAATTCTTTTACTCATCGTATGGATTCGTTAAACTATGTAGTTTCGTTGTAGCTGGCGGCAGTTCCTATTCGGAAAATAATTGTATCTGAGTTTTTCTGTTTGGAGCGATTTTTATTTAGGTAGCCATTCTTCAAGCATATCAAAGAAGTATTGAAGATATGAGATTATGTAGTTAATATTAGCTCCTTGTGTTAAGGCCCATTAGGGACACATCTCCTTTAAATGTATTCGAATATCACACACCCGAGATAACCTAGTGGTCTTTACCTTTACCGTCTCCTTTTTATTTTATTTTCTCTCATCAAAAATACAGACCTCATTTTTTTAAATTATTTTTTTATGATCTCATTATTTTCATGCGTTTCATATATTTGGTGATTAATTTTCTTATTGATATACAGGACGATTATAAAAAAATATTGCTCGCTAGCTATCATACCATTCACGGAAATTGAATGAAATTTTAGTTTAAGGTATTTTGAGATATGCGCTCAAGAATCATATGAAAAACAGCAGTTAAAATCTAAGAATTAACAACCGAAGGTTACAGTGATACGATTTCGAAAATTTCAAATGACAACACCTATTTTTTTTTATTATTGGAATGTGTTCTCCATAGTGAAAGACCATAAATAGCGTTGGAACGGCTCCTGTAGCATCAAAATCGCAAGTCGACAGATTACTACTACTACTACTACACCACACCATTGTGCCTAGAGCTGAGATACCCCTATACAGTTTGGGAATAATGTGGGTGAAATTGAAGGGACACACGATGAAGGCGAGAAAATATTCACAAAATTAACTTTTGAAGTTACAGAAACTGAACAATGAGGAAAAAAATTTACAAAAAAAAAAAAGAAAAAAAACAGTAAAAAAATATCAAACGTAAAATAAAAAAAATACCCGAAAACAAAAAATATAAAAAAATGAAATGCTGAAGTACATAGAAATATAAGAAAATACATTAAACACATTTTGGAAAAATGTATAAAGCAATACAATACAAAAAACACACCATTGAAGAATATTATATACTATAAATCAAAAAGCTGAAGGAGTATTCATCGAAGCAATTAAAGTGATAGAAAGAGTAATTAGAAAGAAGAGTAACAACTAATAAAGAAATGTAAGAATAAGTCGGTAGAAGCAGATGCTGCAAATTTATGAACAATGGGAGTATAAAAGGCAGGAAGATAATACATCTGAGAAGGGATAATTAAAGAGCAAATACACATAGCTAAATAACTGATATTCACATAAAAAGTATTAGTAAAAGTACAAATTAATTTGATATGCTTATGGAATTAAATAACAAATTGTTTCAATATTAGTTTATTCTAAATATACACATATAATATATGCACACATGTAAATTATTTATAAAGTAAAATCACCATAATATACATACAAAGTATATACAATATACCCCCGCATAAATTATTTTATGAAGTAAAATTATTTTAAATATACATATATTCACACACAGAGCAAATATAAAAAGGGAATAACAGAGTAAATATAAAGTACGATTTTCACAAATAAAATTTAACATCTTCGAATTTTGAATTGAAACCCATTGTATTTTTTAAAATGTTAAACCTCCATAGATTAATATTGGCTTCGGAAGGTTTCTCCATATGCTATGATAACGTAAATGGGCAAGTGAAGGCCTTTTGAAGAGGATTACCAACATCTCTACAGGAAAAAAAGCTTGAGTCTCTCATAAGGAATCTATGCAGATAAGAAAGAAATGAACCATTCCTTGTAAGAAACATTGTTTCCTCTTTTGTCCATACAGCAGAAAATGTTGAGACTTTTTTAAAAATTTGGTAAGCACATCGATCCGTTAGTCCTTCGTCCCACTGTTTTTGTCATTTTGAAAGAAGGTGATTATTTCATAAGCCTTTCAGCTCAGAGAGAGGAATTTTTATTTGGATTGGCTGACCTTTAGATATGCCTTGCTTGGTAAGTTCATCAGATGTTTCATTGCCGAGTTGCCCTATGTGCATTTTGATTCAGTTTATTGGAATTCAGAACACTGAATTTCCCTTGCTAATGAATGTGGTGTATCAGGATTTAAGATGGCTAGTAATCCAAAGAGGCTATCAGACCAGGTTTTTTCCTCCAGACTTTTTTCCAGACCCTCTTTTCATGGAAGTTTGTCGTATTGCTTCTCTTACGGCTATTAACTCTGCTTGAAAAAAGGATTCAATTCACCCATCCACTCTGAGATTTTACTCAGGTTTTTGAAGAAGCAATCTTCTGCTCTCTGTTCTCCCTCGTTCTGGATATAACAGTGAATGCAGCTTCTGCTTGAAATTTTAAATGAAGAGAGGCGAGAAATGTAATTATTTGAAGAGCAGCTGTTGACGTGGTTATGTATGTCCTAGTTATATACAAAAGAAAGAGCCTTTAAATTGATAGCAATCTTCTGTCCATTCTTGATGTTGGAAAGAGTGCCCAAACTGCTGCTCCATGACATAATACCGCTATCGTCTTATACAAGTTTCGTCTGAATTCTTGTTTTGTACCGCAGGTGTTACTGGTACGCCTTCGTAACAAATAACTTAAATCTGTTGCTCTTTTGCCTTGTTAACTAAGATGTTTCGCCCAATTGATATTTTCGTTGATGAATACATCCAAGTACTTAACGAATTTTTTCCTTTAGATGGAGTCATTTCCCCATTTAATGACGGACCCTCTTGAGAGCTTTCCTATAACAAAGTAATTTGTTTTCTCTGTAGATATAGATAGCTAATGTTTATCTATCCAAATTTTAAATTTCTCAAGGGATTCATTTGAAAAGTTTTTAAATCCAAGTCTAGTAGAACTTCTAATGACAAATACAAAGTATTCTGCAAAAGCTTGCAAATATACTACAGGAGGTCATAGATAATTAAGTACCTCGTCGGTTACAAGATTCAACATTATTGGCCCAATAAAAGAATCTTGAGGACAATCTTCAGTTTGTTTCCAGATTATTGGACCTTCACTAGTTGGAATTGTAACTAAACATTAATTTAAAGTGTCTAAAAGAATTTCTATAACGTCTATAGGTTGAATGACTTCTTTCATTCTATTTCGGATAATAATTATATTTAAGGTTGTCAAATTCACCCTTAATATCTATTGAAATAAACCTGGCCACTGTGGCATTTTTGGGAACGAGCAGGCCGATTACGCAAAAAGAGGCTCAACACTATTTCAAATGAGATCTTCGTCCCTGTCACTCCATTCTATAAAACTATATTCTAGAAAGTTTTACCGACCTGCCCGAAGGCTTACGGAGCTGAATAACCAGAAGCCATGACAGTAACCCACCCACACAAGCCGGAGTCCGCCTTATTCGGCTCCACTGCTAAGGATGAAATGCAATAGTACAAGTCAACCCCACCACTGATTGGCAGCCCTCAACTGGGCTTGATATAGTCCCAATCAAATCCACGTTCACGCTATATAACGTGTTCGAGGACGATCGCCGACATGTGTGGATCTCTTAGCCGTCTTAAGTGACGTTTACCGAGAGGCACCACGGGGAGGTGGATCCACTTCGCCCTTTCTCTATAAAACTATATATCAAACAAATAATGACTAAAAACCACAAGTTACAGATTCAAGATGGGATTAAGTCAAAGCGTTGGAGAGCTGAAGATCTTTTAGCAATACCCAACAAATGTCGCCCAGTTCCGACTTCTGACTGGTCATAACTATCTAGGAGAACATCTCCATCGCATTAAAATCTTTTCGAACCCTGGCTGCCCCCTATATGGTTCAATAGGCCCAATGAACAAAGACCACCTCCAACGATGTGCGGTACTTGACGGCGACTCGGAGACAACGCTTTATTGGCGTGCAAGAGAACTCTTAAGGCAATGACTTCGGTCATCTTTGCATTTTTTGGACGTTTATTCTTTTGTATTTTTTTCTTTGTTATTATTATTATTTTTATTCTACTTGTACTTACCTTGCCATTGGAAATAAAAAAAAAATCTGTTGAAATAATTACTGCGTGTTGTTGTTGTTTTTACGTATCGTTAACGAAGTTAATTAAAGCTATGAGTTTATCATCAACAGATCTACCTATACGAAACCTATATCGTCTAGGATTCAATTTATTTTCCTCTGGAAATTCAAAGGTTGAAATGTTTTGTTAATATACAGGGTGATTAAAAAAATTTGTCGATATATGAGTCCCTAGCTATTATACTATTCACAGAAGTTGAATGAAAATTTATTTGAGGTATTTTAAGGTATGGGTCCAAGAATCATATGAACAACAACAGTTAAACTATAACATTTACAGTTACAGTGACAAAAATTCAAAAATTTAAAATTTCAACACCTATTTTTTATCGAGATCTGTTCTCCATAATGAAAAACCCTGAATAGAGTTTGAATGGTACCTATAGCACGAAAGTTCACGGGGTTAGACAGACTAAGAAGAAAAATAAAAACCAATAATTAAAGAGAATCAACAGAAAGCAAAATATTTTAATATGTTTCACAAATTTTCTATGTTACCTCCTTCACACACGATGATACTTTGAATATTGAATTGATTGAATACGGCAGATGGCGTATAGCGCTGAAGCCCATACCATGGTAAGAGGAATCTGTTGAACCTGACGTCTGATGGCATCTTTCAAAACAGCTGCAGTATGCGGATTAAATGCATAACCCTTTAATTTTTAGGTATCTAAAGATACCTGAAATCTAAAGGGATAAAGATAACGAAATGCTCTATCTGACATCGTGTGGATGCGAGATGATGTTCCCCCATTTGTAAGGTCTTTTGTCAAACGTTTCTTAACACAACAGTTTGGTGACATAATTATCTTCCTCCATTTCCCGTTTCAGTGGTCACCAAGGTTCTCTGATATCACTCCAATGGATTCCTGGCTGTGGTGTTGCCTGAAATCTTTAGTGTAGCATTTAATCCAACTTTATCTGATTTGAAAGATGCCATCAGATGTCAGGTTCAACAGATTCTTTTTGCCATGGAATGTGCTATACACTATATGTCGCATGCAAAGTGTCATCATGCGGGAAGGAGGTGACATGAAAATTTTTTGAAGCATATTAAAATGTTTTGCTTTCTGTTGCTCTGTCTTTATAGGTTGTTTTCAATTTACTTCTTAATTTGACAGGCACGAACAGTTTTCGTACTACAGGAACCGCTTCAATGCTATTTATGGTCTTTCACTATGGAAATCCCTTTCCAATTAAAAAAGTAGGTGTTGCCATTTGAAATTTTCGAAATCTTCACTGTAACCGTAACAGTTGTTTTTCGTGTGATTTTTGAACGCACACCTCATAATACCTTAAATCAAATTTTCATTCAGTTTCTGTGAATAGTATGATAGTTAGGGACTCCAACATCGAGAAGTGGCCTCATAGCCAATTGGCTAACGCTCTGGCCTTTAGTAGCACATATTTCACATTTGAATCCTGGCGTGGCATGGATGTTTCTTTGTGGTTCGGAATTCATGTTAAACTGGAGGTCCCGGTTTAATTAGCCTAAAGTGTGCACAAAATAATCGTAGAGTGACAAACCAAACCATATATCGAGAAGGTTTTTTATAATCACCCTGTACTTTAATTTGTTATGTTGACATTTATTTATCTTTGCTTAAGTCTTATGATTTTATTTTTTAATTTGACTAATGCCTTCAGTATTCTACCCACGTGTTTGTCGTGCTTGACGAACTGTCTCTCCGGAAAAGTGAATCTAAGCGATTGAGTTGATACTTGTCTTGTGCAGCATATATCTTTGGCGCCCGCTTCTTTTAGACGAGTAATCAATCTCCATTTTCGAATATATGAACGGACTGGTAGTTATCATCCCTTTATAGTTGTAGTTGCTACGCATTCAAGTGATAAATTACTTTTTAGGACCATATAGATTCTTACCAGCATTATTGCAGGAATCTGTTTTCTCTTTCAGCTCCATGGTGGGCGGTGCGGTATCAGACCCTAATTCATTTTCGATTTCATGCGTTCTCCTTTCTCAAAAAATGTATGCCTCGGTGGAAGTCACAATTCGTCTATTGTAGACGAATCAGTAGCGAAGAAAAATGAATGTCTATCCACTTTTGTCATATTCCTGATTATGTGAACACCTAAAGATAACCTTATGAAGATATAGCTTTTAAACATCTACTAAGGCTTACAGGTTATTGAGGATGACTTAAAAACAGAAAAAAAATAATAACATCTAGTGGCCTACTAATCGAAACATATAGACCGTCTCAAATAAAATTGTTTTTATCAGCTGATAAGATAGTTAATCTTGATATAAATGTCGAAGCTTATGCATCATTCATTACCTGTCAAGATGTAATATCCAAGCCCAATTTAATATATGTCACTGGGGAGAAAATATAACAGGAATCATGTGATCAAGGGGTTGATTACTTCTACAGAATAATAGTAAAGAAAGGATCAGAAATAGTTTCCAGCAAAACAAACAATTGATTTTGAATAATATGGGCTATGTTCTTCCCCAAACTATGAAAAACCGTATATACACAATCTTACACGTTGTTTTAATTTTTAACGATACGGACATTCAAAGACACATTGTAGTGGTATGCTAATTTGGTTAAATTGTCACTCATTTGCGACTATGGATCACTCATTTACAGACTGTAAATCTGAAGGAAATTATGTCAATTTTTGGCAACCACATCATCAAATTCAAACACTTGCTCTCAGTGGCAATTATAAAAAAAATTTAAAGTTACCCGTAATTGAAGTTGAAAAGCTCGCATCTCAGTTTATTGTACCTACATAGAAATAACCAAGAGCAAAACAACACTTACACCTAGTTTGCGTCACTTGTTACAATTCCGTAATGATTGACAGCCATATTACTTGCGTAACTTGTTCACCCCTCCAGAAACTTAAACCACATAATCTACAAAACTTAAACATTCTGATTGTACTACTTCTGCTAACTTTAAATCTGCATCATCAACCTCTAATTATATTTATTTTCTCTTCATATTTCCTAGAAAATCTTGAGATAAACATCAAGAAAAAGACCACAGATTAACTTTATAGATGAACCTTATTTTCAGTGAATACATACTCAAGTATGTTAAATAGTAAACTGTATTTGAAACACTTAGTCTTGAATGATATTTTGACTTCATAGTTACAAATGCAGAATAGTCGCTTATGGA
>BPLQ01005803.1:2504170-2526029 GCA_021605075.1 Caerostris darwini | reverse complement strand
TCTAGTATTCATATTTCATTATAAATATTTTAATTTTATAATTAAAGAAAACACATTTACCTTTCTCTTTAAATAGACTATTAAGAATATTTAGTTTCTAAAAATGTATCTACCAGCATTAATTTTTCTGTATCTTCTATTTTATTTAGAACCCAAAAATGTTCATCTTTAAGAAATGTTTTGCTTTCCATTTCTGGTGCACTTACACTTCTGGTACACGATTCCTTGGGGCTCGTGCACCATAGTTCATTCTAATATATTCTAGTTATGTTAATCAGGGGTTGTTTAATCTGTCGTTTGGGTCGTTGTTTCTTATCCTACTTGGTCGACAGCACCATCTGGACCAAGTCCATGAAACCGTGCGTTCCCATGAAAGGAAGGGGGCAGCTTTTGTTGTGATAGAACACACCTAGATAGAAATCTGACTTGCCTCCGTGTGTCACAAAGAAGGGCAGTGCCTTCCGGGAGGACTTTTAGAGGGAACTACCCCGCATTTGCGTATCGTATGGGAGAAAACCCGGAAAACTTTCACCAGGCAGTCCGACTCACGAGGCAAGATGCTAAACATTACAAACGCTATCGAGTCTCCACGTTTTTACACGTATCTACAACACGGTATAAAACTATAGTACAGTTGAAACGGTACATGTAACATGAAAATCACTAGCACTAGACAGATTAAGAAGAAAAGAGAAAACAAGCAGAGCACGGGGCTCTTATTCCAGCCTACTGAAACTTCCAAAAGAAGAGAATAAAGTATGCAGATTTCCTGTTTCAGCGTAAAGGCTCGTTCCCACCAAGGCGAGAGACGTGAAGATTCAAGAGGCAAGCGACAAAATTTTTTCGACCCCTTCACAGCGAAACGTCAGAAATAGCATTACGCCTAGTGAAAAACCGCTTCGAGTTGAAAGTTGGGCAACTCCAAGCGGCGAACTGCAAACCGGTTTCAGGCGACCGCTGTGAGGCTAGTGATTGGTCAAATTTTTTCGCTTGCATCTTCTCGCCTTGGTGAGCACGAGCCTTAAGACACCATCACGACTAACGTTGTCATACTAGGTGAAAGAAAAGACACTGTGAAATGCTTTCCGAATATCTTGTGATCTGAGCAGCAGGCCGCTTACAGAGAAACAATGAGGGGAAATTTTGAAAAATTATTACCTGAATGGACAAAATGCCGCGGAAGTATTTAAAACATTGGTTGCATATGCGATTGATCTCGACCTGGGCGACCTTCCGTTCCTGTCGAGACGATACTTACAGCCTGAGTAAAAACTTTAAGGCCAGTTAAAATTTTTGAGAAAATGTAAAATGAAATAAAAGGGATTCAAATAATATTAATTATTAAAGTTCATTGATAAGAAAGAAATGCTATAAACATAATTTGTAAATACATAATTATGAGAAACATGTGGTTATTTACAAAGTTAGTATTTCTGCCTGAGTAAAAACTTTAAGGCCACCAGTCATTTTTTAAAAATAAATATAATATAATCATGTAATTACCATTGCAACTACTAGCTTGTGACACCGCTGCAATTTTCATATTTGTTTCTTCAAAATATTGGTGATCTTTGTGAAGATGGCTAAGGGCAAGAAATTAACTCATCGGGAAAGAGGACAGATCGAAGCTTTGTCTTCAACAGGAATGAGTAGTCGTGCTATTGCGATAAAGATAGGAAGATCAAAGACTGTAGTCAAAATTTTTTTAAAATTGAAAGACAATTATGGTAATAAGAATACTAGGGGAAGACCTAAAGCTTTGTCCTCGCGGGATGAAAGAAGAGTTTGCCAACTTGCATCTACTGGAAAGTACTCAACCAGGAAACTGATTCCGACAACGATTTATAACACAATTAGAAGGTCTGGAAGGTACACTTATACAGCAAAATTGACTAAGCCTCAGTTACTGCAGAGACACAAAATAGAGCGTTTGAACTTTGGCCAGAAAGTCATGACCTGGGACAACCAATGGATAGAAATTATTTTTTCTGACGAAAAAAAATGGAATTTGGATGGACTAGATGGCTGGAATTTTTACTGGCATGATATAAGAAATGAAAAAGAAATATTCTCCAAGCTCCAATTAGGTGGAGGGTCTGTCATGACTTGGGGCTGTTTTTCTTACAATGGTGTGGGCTCAATTGCATTCGTTTCAGGTAGAATGAATTCA
The DNA here is from genome assembly GCA_021605075.1 of Caerostris darwini. Lineage (NCBI taxonomy): Eukaryota > Metazoa > Arthropoda > Arachnida > Araneae > Araneidae > Caerostris > Caerostris darwini. The sequence continues at coordinate 2,523,859 of BPLQ01005803.1, read as the reverse complement.
CAAGGATACCAAAATGTCCCAACAAATCATCTTTTGCCAAATGCTGAATGTCTTGCTGGAGAAAATTGAAAATATCAGCAAGACAATGCACCGATCCATTCGAGTAACAGCACAAAAAATTGGTTCCAAGTCAACAATGTTGAAACTGTGAAAGGGCCAGCTAGATCACCTGACCTCAACCCAATCGAGAACCTTTGGGCTGACTTAGCAAGAAGAGTTTATGCAAATGGGAGACATTTTACATCAACAACAGAGCTGAAATCTACTATCGAAGATGAGTGGTATAAAACCGACCCCACACTTTGTCAAAAACTCGTTTCATCCATGAAAACAAGAATATTTGAAGTAATTCGAAGTAATGGCTCCTACACAACCTTCTAAGAATTTGTAATTTTTTTTCTTATATGTTATTTTCTATGTTGGCCTTAAAGTTTTTACTCAGGCTCAAATATTCATCTGTGTGTTCCGTAATATTTTCTAGTAATAAAATATTTGCAAATTAATTTTTCTACTTTTTTTACCTTTATTTAAGCTCAATAATTATCAATCAAATGGTATTTTAATTCCTCAGTTTAAATGTTTCCATTTTCTCAAAAAGGTCTACTGGCCTTAAAGTTTTTACTCAGACTGTAAGCGAAGTTCGTATTGCAAGTGCACGCGGTGTTTCAAGCGTTCTGCAGTTGCCAAATTCTACGGTCTGCAATATTGTGTGTATACTAGCAGCTAGTTGTGTCAGGATGAAATACTCTCTTTCTATTTACATTAATTTTATTTACACTATTAGTACATACATACACATGGCCCCTTGTGCCTCTTCTACAATAGTATTAATATTTAAAAGCCAAGAGCCGGTCCCTGACCGTCTGTTTTGATCTGACGCTCCTAGCGTTCACCTCGTGGTCTGAAGATCTCACCGCAACTGCTGCTTACCACACTGGACCATAGTTAAGGTCCCAGTTACTGGTCACAGTTACCAGTTATAACCGCGACATCTCGCGGTTATATAATAATAATATTTAAACCTTACATATGCGCTCTGTTCTCCTCATGTTTCCGTATCGGTTCCAGTGTGTCCAGATGTTACAAGCGGGTGATAACCAACTAACTTCGCAAACAAATTTCTCATCCGGTATGACCATGTTGACAACTGGCTTTTACGCATTCTATGGACTGAAAAGGTCCATTTCTCGTTGACTGGCAAGACAAATGGAACTCGTTACTTGCACAAGAATTACTGCGTTATCAGGTCTCGTTGCGTGTACTGGGTAGAAGTTAATCCCCATGATGTGGTTTCATTTCCTCCCGCGAAGAAAAAGTGACTGTGTGGGGGGGATAACAATCACTTCCATCCCCTGCCCCTACTTTATTGAAGAAATGACTGTCGAAGGTTTACAAACGTATACGGTAACGAATGCTCCCTATTTAAAAGTGTTGACTAAGTACGTAATTCCGAATTTGCAACAACGAAATACTTTATCTGACGTCGTGTATATGCAATAATGCGTATTTTGGAGACTCCTGGAATATACAATTAATAATTTCGAACCACCGTCATTTTCTACAGCCTTTGATACGAGATCAACGTCTTTATCATCTTTATTTTTTTCACATGTTTTTGCCACCGTCAGTAAAGATATACTTTAACTTTTTCCCATTGAAGATTGTTTTTCTGAACAGAATTTTCAACTCCTTTAAAAATATCATCTTCAGTGGTCATGCCGTAAATGCTGTGAACGTCAAGAAGCTTTTTATACAAGCCATGATTTTTATCTACTCTTCTAATAAAAATTATCACCTGAATAATATCTAAAACAACAGTTGATTCCTCCAGGGTCAAAGAGAACCATTCTAATCTGATTTTTGCCAGACAATTCAGTTAATATATTTTCTGCAATATCATCTACTCTTTAAGCCACAGTGTTTGCTGACAAACTGATGTTTTTGAATAAATTAGCTTTTTCCTGATACATTTCTTCTGTTGCTAAAATTTGCAATCCTTGATTAATTTGCCGCCAGTAAATGGTTTCCCATGTTTTGCTTTTGAATAAGAAAAAATTAATTCTAAAACTAGCACGACTTGGTACTACTTGATCAGTATTTATTTTCTTAAACAACAATTTTTGAGACTTCAATTCTAACATTGTAAATTTGGATTATTATGAGAATGTATAGTAGTATATTCTTTGACTACATTGCCTTATATACATAACTCAATATTATACTCTTATTATATTCTACATTGCCTTATTACATTACTCAATCAGGAAATATTGATATCCTCATTGCTCTTCAAATGTTCTGCACTCACTGTCTTTTTTTCCATATTTATACAAATTCACACAAGACACATACCTTAGAATCAAAATAATACACTTGACACTCCAAACTCAAAATTTGGAACTGTCCAGCTCTGTGTTATCTCTCTCATTTATACCGCGTCCTCGGAACATTTTCGAAAACACTCGGATCTTCCAGACAAGCGATTATACAATAAAACTTTTCTAGAACACGCTCTAGTTCTGCTAATCACTACAAAATGACGCTGTGTACTGCGACTAACTAAGTATAATTGACGTTTTGCTTAATTCCGCCGCTTTCTTGAAGATGACGCTGTAACTACTATAGTGCTAGATGATATCTCCGCCGAAATGACATGTCCTTGACACTTGCCCATAAGTACCAACCGAAATTGCGAACGGAGCGGTGTTCACTTTCCGCGCCATAAATATCTTACTAGCCAGGTGGTTCCGAAACGAGAATTTGCTTGTAATTTAAAATAATATTTCGAAATGGTATGTTAGCTCTGTTTTGGCCCTTGGAATTATGTACAGGCGTGGATGTTTGGAGATTCCTTATCTAGAGAACAATTCACGAGTTCAACAACAGTTCACAAACAGATATCTTAATTAGTTATCTTTTTCATAAGTTTATATTCCAATAAAATTTGTTTTTAAATAACATAACATTAAAAATTCTTAGTTTATCCACTAAATAAAATAAAAATAATTTATGAATCCAGGATTCATTCCAACGTCTATTCTCTCTATACACATACGAAAAATATTTATCTTAAGTTTCAAAGTCTTTAGATGAAATAATTTGTGTTATGTTCTGGATGAACACAAACTGCATAGAAATTTAATAAGGAATAATTAAAAGCAATTTTTAATTACAAATATTATTTCCAAGAATGGTGTACATATATTAAAATGCTACTGTTTTATAAAGTTTTTCTTTTTCTTAAGATCTCTTAATATTTTTCTGCACTGTTTAACAACAGTTGAATATTTTTTCGATTCTACGTATGCAATTCAAAGGCTTTTTAAAATAAAAAATGCTATATTTCCAACTTATAATTTTTATAATATTATTTTAAGTAACTCTTAAAGGTATCACCGAAATAATTTTAAAAGTAATTCGAAATCCCGAAAAACTACAACGACAACCATTGGAAATGCATGTAATGAATGAAAAAATCAGTAAAAGTATGCAAGCAGAAAACTGGATCTGTATATCCTTTGCTGATCAAAAGATTAAAATGGTGGCTCAAACCATTTTCCTAGGGGAAAAAAATTTTGTGTCTAAAAATCGGGTGAAGTTATTTATTTTGGATATTATAGGAAATGGTTGCTTTTTTGCATATACCCGAAACACATATTGCAGAATTGTTAATACATTAGAAAAGATTACGAGAAATATTATGAATTATTTATAAAATGGAATGAAATTCGGATAGTAGTATATGGAATGGAATTTGTGCAATATAATGTAGAACAATTATTAAACTAAAAATTTAATTGAGAAATAATAGTTATGCCGTTAATCGGTAATTTTCGTAAAGGTGAAAGAAAAGTAAGAATACGAAAGTTTAAAATAAAACTATCGATACTATACAACGAAGATACATTAAAAGGTAAATTACATATTTTCATCTATTTCTATTAGCCCACGCAACTATTGTATGGCATGTATGTTTGTAATCAGGAGGAAGAATAACTATATTTTTTATGAAATCAACCACAAAAAATAATTAATTTGAGGCTATTTAAAAAATGATATATTTTGCAGAAATACATACTAAAAAGAAATGCTACATTGCTTTTAAAAATTCAATTTTAAGTGAAATAAATAAAATTTAATTTCAAAATGTTAGTGTTAGTGATACTTAACTTATTCAAGTATTACTGAGATGAAGGGTAAATAATTGTGAAGGTTCTATATAGCCAGACATTATACTTATTTGAGCTTGTATGGAAAATCCAACAATGAAGAGAATTTCTTTCAGATTAATTTTATCAATAAAAACATTTTCTTGATAATGTAACGGTTTTAAATATTTGGTATGAAATGAACTGTACTTAAGAGATCTTACGTAACAGATAAACCACGTTCATAATAAACAAAACTGCTCAGCTGATCACATATTTTTCGTAATTTATATTTGCGTTATTAGGCCTTTTCCATTGTCATTTTAATTTTACATGTTTTTCATTTCTTTCTTTTACTTAAAAATAATTTTTTTGTTGCATATTATCATTTTAATTTTACATGAATATAGATTGTATAATTACTTCTAGCGCTTGTTTTCATTGACTTCTCCCAATTTTTTCTTATCGATACTTTTTGATTCCTTAATTGTTTATTAAGGAATAAAAAAGTATTGATATTTAGTAACAGCTATAATTGATATTAAGTATTTTAATGAAACTTCGTAGTATAAATATTTGCCACTTGAAGAAATTGACAATATTTCTAAATGGTTGAAATATAAATAAGATTTAATTTCATTATTTAATAATCCATCTTTTAATTTTTATATGATAAATTTTGAAGCTAAGTTAACACTCTCTAGATGGAATTTTTAAAAAATCAGAGCACTTTTTATACGCGTTGTTATTTTATAATATAAAAACTTGAAGAAACGAATTATTTGAATGATTCTTATCCATGATAAAAATAGCTTTACAAATCTCTTCTGTAAAATACTGTCTGCCGGCAAAATTGAATACCTGGAAGCATACATGTATATTCGTTTATACTTGTAATATTCATAGCATAAAGACAAAATCGTGCGGGAAAGCTATTTTTTCTTCAGAATTGTAAACATGCTCAATGTGTGATAAATCATGGATTTTAAGATAGAACACCAAAATTCTTGTAATCTAAACTTTGTGGACTTCATATGCTTTAGATATAGAGGCAGAAATATCAAAAGTAGTTGAACAAAGAAGGCAGGCAGATGCCATCAGAGAGGTACTAGCAGACAGATGGGAAAAAAACAATAGGATAATAATTTAAACAAAAGTTGCAGGAAACATCTTACATATATTCTCTAAACCATAAATACCTATAGTGCTTTAATAATTTTTTCCCCTGAAAGATCTAAACTAATTATTAAAATTTTTCCCCAACCAAAAAGTAAATGACAATTTTTAACTCAGAATAATTAATAGGAAAGCTAGTCAAATATTTTCATATGTCAATAAAAATGGCATAAATATGTACACATGCATTGGAGATAATACTGTTCAGATTTTCAATTAAATTGAGTTTCTCCTTTTATTCCCATGTTTAGGTCGGAAGTTGCAAGATATGAAGTGCTTTTATTCATAAGGCTGATTTATCTGTGGATATATAATTAAAATATCCTCTGCACTTCCCAACAGTGTTAGGTACCAAAACTCCATTCTAGGTGAGTAAAATGACTTTTCAACTATAACGTTCCTATAAATGTTTCAATCATTTAAGAATGTTTGACCTCAAATGTTAATTTCTTAGATATTTTAATTCACTTGTTTGAAAAAAAATTCCAACATGGTTTTAAAATTATTAATTTCTATTACAAAGAGTTAGAAACAACATAAATTATAGTAATTAATGGCTCAAATTCCTTAAAGATTTTCTTTTCCACTTTGTTGTATTAAAATTGATTTCAAAAATGCCATAATTATGGCAATAGAATATGAACTACTTATTATTTTCTTGAAAATATATTAATTCGAGAGTCAATATTAAAATTAAATTGCGATGTGACGTCTAATACGTTGAATAGTTTTCTTAGAATGAATGGATTAACCTTATTAAAGAAAATTTGAGAAGTAAAAGCAAAAATCATCCACAATCATTTTTTAAAAATAAATAAAATTTATTCATATAATAGTACAACAATACATCAGGATCTGGATGATAGTAGCTTACATAAAGCATTGTGAACAGGTAATGATACAATACCTGCCAAAGCTATACCAACAGAATCTCCTAGTGAGACCACACCCATAGAAAACTCTTTATCTTCAAGTTCCTATAATAATAATTATACACTTTGTTTACCTAAAGTAATATATAATAATATAACACATTCAAAAGGAAAACTTTATTTGACTAGTTTAAATGTAATGTCTGATTTTTCAGTTACTTGCTGAAGCATTTTTATATAAGAGAAATTTTTGCCCATCCTTTTATAAGTCAAGACCATTTATTATTAAATCCAGAGGTTTTAACTTAATTCTAGATTTGAATAATGCATTATTTTATACATAATTACTCTATACTAATCTTTTTTCAATGGTAGCACAAAAACTAAATTCAGTGCAACTTCGAATTATTTACACATTAACTGTAACATTCTAATATTATGTTGGCAAAACACAAATTTCATTTCCTAACTTTTTAAAAAATTAAAATCATATTTTGGAGAAATCAAAAGGAAAACTTATTAGAAAGTATAGTAGTCAGTAGAAAAGTTAACTTCACTTTATCAGATGAGAAGTAATGGATTTGATTCTTATTTGAAGTAATTTTTTTAATTTCCAGGTCAATGAAAATTTGAAATGCTTTTCTGAAAAATATCAAACTGCCAATATCTTATTTTTACAGATTACTTTAACATACACACATATATATAGAATATGAAGGAATGATATTTTTTAATTGTTGTGTAAATCAAAAGATAAACCAATTATTGATGTTTATTTCCATTAAAAATATTTTTTATATAATCGAATTTATTTAAAAATTTACTTTTACCTCTTCAGATACTTTAAAAAACGTATTCACATAAGAACATCCTCCGAGAAGACCCTCATAAAAAATGATTGCAAGTACAATCCATATACTTGGAATGAATGGAAAACACACATGTAGTAGTAAAAAAACAAGATTTATCACCTGAAACAAGAAGTGAATAGTATTAATTTTATTCTTCAATACATTTTGAAAATAAAATACTATAGTATTTCAGAATGAATAAATGTTTCCTCACTTTTCTGTACTAAGTCTACGTCTAGTTCTGTACGTGTTTGGATAGAATGTTAAATTACTATTTTTGTTAAAAGGAAAGGGTTATGAGTGTAGTTCTTTAAGTCTATTATACAAAATTTTATCAAACTTGCTTCCTTACAATCCTTTTACTTATTAGAAAACAAATTCAACTAACTGAAAAACAAAGAAAAAAATCGTTTAACCTGTAAAATGGGAAGAATCCACAGTTTGTAACATCGGAATATATTTACAGAAGAACGAGATATCAAAACTCCAACTTGGTAATCAACTTGATACCTAAAATCAAATCTTTATAAATCATCAATCCATACATAATTAATGCACTAAGCATAAATATAATTTGTTTTGCTAAAAATAACTATTATCTACCTTAAATTCATAAATATTAAAATTTAATGTATACTGAAACTATTCTAAAAATCCAAATTATTTAATTGAGATTATCAGTTATTAAACAGTGAAAAAGAGAAGAGAAAAATGTAAACACTTATTTTTTATTGACATATTAATTTAATGATAGCAGTTTGCAAGACTGTAGCTTTAATGTCACATGAAATATTTAAAAATATTATTTAACATCTTTTTAAGTAGCTATAACAGTTTACAATAGAATAAAATAAGATAAGAAATTAACAATTATTATAATAAACTTATCAATATATTTTGAGAGTTATTGCAGTAAAGATCTTTTCTGCACCTTGCATAACATATTTAAATGCTGTTTGTAGTCAAGCATCAATGAATTTGATCACAGTTTAATTACTTTGGACATGAAGATGACTAAAAATTAATAATGCAAGAGAAACAAAATGTCATATAATCACATAGAGAAATAATTGTCAAATATATAGGAAAACACCACAAAGTATTTCTTCAATTTTGGGTTAGATATAGAAATTTAATTTTAGCATTCAAAAATTTACAGCTGCCCAATGTGAATTAACGAGCATATGCAGATTAATGAAACATTTTCTAGAGTTCGATTTTTCTAGAACTATAGCACAATATTTTACTGATATGTCCTGCATAAACAATTAAAGCTACAAGATTCACAATTTGTAAAAATTAAATTCGATAATGTGTAAGCTATGCCATACTAAATTGATATTAAACACATTTTGTTGGAGAATTATCTTAAAAAATGAGTTTTAGTAATAAATCCAAACTGGAATGGTTAAGAGATACATTAATATATGGGTTTTTAGAGACCCATATATTAATGTGGCTAAGTTTGAATGAGACAACCCCAAAGTTAATGTTTGGTGAGAATGTTTATAAGACAATGAAACTGGTCCATTATGCATGAGAAAAACATGATTACAAGGGCTATTGAGATCTTATGAGTGCTACACTATTAACATATTAAAGTCTTTATTGCCAATTGATTTATTTCAGCAAGATGGTGCTCTATCTTAATGGGCATTTTATATGTGAATTACTCGACAGAATATTTTCTAAAAGATGAATGGGTTCCGAGGATAGATACTTTTAGGCTTAAAAGATATATATATGTCTGTCTGTCTGTTAAGGTACTTTTAAAACAAAGGATACAATTTCATATTTCTGCGTAACTAATTCTTTATATATGGACATTTTATAGAAATAAATAAATTTTTTAATTAGTTGAAATCTTAGAAAATAACGAGAGTTTTTTATTATTTTTTGTTGCAAGGCTGCACTGACGTTACTTACGATCACGTTGGACCGGGACCTACGGTTTAAAGTGGATTCCCAACCATTATAAACATCCATGGCACCGCCGGGACTCGAACCCGAAACCTGTAGTACCGAGCGCTAACCCCTTGGCCATGCAGGCCCCTTATTTTCTATTATTAATACATATAAAATCAGATACTGTATACTATATTTTTCCTAAATAATAACAAATCTACATACTTTTTTTATATTCACCCAAGCATAATTAGGAAAACACATTTAATTACCAACGATATTGTCGATCAAGGGGTAACCAATCACAGACATTTGGAAAGTACAAAAGCTCCATCTAAATAAAATTAAAATAATGTTAACCAACAAGACTAGCAGTAAAATACTTTTAAGCATTATAATTAAATGAAAGAAGGAAATACAAATACTTTTATATTACTTACCAAACCTTGATTAATGAAGTATTCTGCAAAATAAACTAGTCCTAATGGTATCATGTATTTCAACAAAGGCTATAAAATTTAAGACATTTAGTAGTTTATTCTCTTAAATATGATTTGTTTATTTTTACATACAATAAACAGCTCAAGAAACAATATGCCCTTATCTCAACAATATACCCCAACAGAATATCAACCAATCAACACTATACCCCAATATCCTCAAGAAGGATTTTTGTTAAACTGATGGGAATTTTAAATGTTTCTATGAGTGATTTCAAAATTTAGTGAAAACAGAAACTGTGTACATTAGATTATAACAACTACTTCAGTATAGATACGAAATATAATTGAATCAAGTTAATTTACTCTATCCTGTTAATTAAAATTACACCACAAATATTCATAAACCCTGTTAATGTGGGTTAACATAAGTAACAAAGGCCTTTTATTCTTAACATATTGAAAATATAAATAATTATAGTAAAGAGTAAATACTATTAATAATTGTTGAACCACAATTTTTATGGCAGTATATAACAAGGATGCCAGTAGATATAAGAAATAATAATAAACTGATATTTCAAATGTTATCAATTTTTGAACGCATTTAAATTCAAATGTATGTCTTTCTTTTCCAATAAAATTTTTAACTAAAGAAAAATTATCATTTAACTAAAATGTTACTGCATGAAACATACTTGTTAATAATTAGAACATTTTATGATTGTTGACACTTAGTTAGATTTCATGACTATGGTTAGAAATAACTACATGTTAAGATCATATCATATAAACATACTAAGAGGTTATTTAATTAATAATCTAAAAAACATTTTAGATATATATTTACTAACAACATTTTCCAAAAAATAAAGATAACATACTTTTATAAGCTGTATTTTTTTTTTAATTGTGTATGATTTTCTCCTGGTAGTATACTTCTCCAAAGATAAATCAATATCACTTGAAGTCAGAGGTTGTTTTTCAGAACTGCAGAGACAAACACTGCAATCTTTTTTCAATGATGAAGGATGGACAATTAAAACCCAAAATCTATTGCACACAAAAATAATAAAACGAAAAGATGATGTAATGTAAAAATATATGAAAGCAATTTTATTTATATGTAAAACATACATCAACCAGCTAAAATATTGAAAATACCATTGCATTATTCAAAAGAATTAATCTATACCAGGGGTCGGCAACCTGCGGCTCGCGAGCCGCATGCGGGTTTTTGGATGTGAAACTGCGGCTCTTTTGTTCCATACGCAAATAATATTTATTTTATAAAAAAAAAAAAAAAAAAAAAAAAAAAAAAAACATTTTAAAATCGTTCTGAATCGATTAACGAGGAATCTGACGAACTGTTTCGTGATTCCAGAACTGTTTCTGTGACAAACCAGAAATCTTGAAAAAAAGCAGAGATTTGCCACTATCCGCTAAAACAGTATAAGATAGAATAGCTAAAATATCTTCAAATGTAACATATTTGCAGGTGGAAGATATTCAACTTTCTTCTGCCTTATCACTGGCTATAGATGAGTCTTGCCACGTAAAAGACACGGCACAAGTTGCCCTTTTTGTCAGATATATGTCTTCCCAAGGTCCAAAAGAAGAACTTCTAGGATTGCTACCGCTTTCGGGACAAACTAGAAGGGAAGATATAGCGAATGCCGTGCACAAATGCCTTGAAGACAATAAGATCTATTTAAATAAAATCGTTTCAATAGCAACTGATGGAGCCAGAAGTATGACAGGAAAAAATAAAGGGGCAAAAACGATTCTTCAGAGCAAAATAAACCACGAAATTCTTACGTTTCACTGCATAATACACCAAGAAACGCTTTGTGCCCAAACATTTCCGGCCGAAATAGTTGAGGTCATGAATTTGGTAATCAAGATTGTTAACAGCATCTTGTCAAAAGCACTCTACCATCGTCAGTTTAAAGAATTTTTAAACGAAATGGAGACTCAGTATTCCGACCTCCTTTTTCACAATAAAGTGAGATGGCTTTCCAAAGGTAAGGTGTTGAAGCGTTTTGCTTTGTGCTTGAATGAAATAAATACATTCCTAAATAAAAAAGGCATTAATCATCCTGAGTTAGAGAACGGCAAATGGTTGCAAAAAAATTACTTTATGGTGGATATCACAGCGAAATTAAATGAGCTGAATCTAAAACTGCAAGGAAAGGGAAACCCAGGCTATGTTTTGGTAGAAGAATTGGTTTGTTTTGAAGAAAAATTAATTCTTTTTGCAGAAGATATTCAGAGCGGTATATTATTTCATTTTCAATTTCTAAAGCAATATCGTGATAAAACTAGTGCAACTGTTGACACGAGGTACTTCAGCACAGTTATAAAAAAAATTAAAGATGAATTTGCTGATAGATTTGAGCAATTCAAAACCAACAACTAAACCACTCTAGCATTCATAGTAAATACTCTCAACACATATAGTAACGAAATCCACATTGAGCCATTTGGAATTGCTACTGGATCTCTAGAAATGCAATTAATCGATTTAAAAAGTAAAGCTTTGTGGAGTGGAAAACTTACAGAGTTGAAAAGCAAGTTGGAAATCCAAAAATTTGTGTACATAACGCAACAAAAGTGGACAACTTTAAAATAAATGCCGCGAGTTGAGGCCGCTTATATTCGAAGCATGGAATAGTCTTCCAGATTGCTACGGTGAGGTGAAGAAGTTGGCATTTGGAGTGCTGATTATCTTCGGATCGTCATATTCGTGCGAGCAAGCGTTCTCTTGCATGAATATAATTAAAAGTAAAGTAAGAAGCCAACTAACAAATGAAAATTTAGAGTCATGTTTGAAACTTAAAGCAACAAGTTATAAGCCAAATTTATCCAAACTTTCTAAAACCATGCAAAGCCAATGCTCCCATTGAATTTGTTTGCTCAAATGTATGTTATTTTTTTTTTATTTAAAGAAAAATTACATTGTTTAGTAAAGTTTAAATTTTCTACTTGAATAACCATGCAAAGCCATCGCTCCCATTGAATTTGTTTGTTCAATTGTTTGTTATTGAAGTACAAGTTAGTGTTGTAAGTAAATGTTTAATTGTTTTAATTCTTTACTTAAATAATAAGTAATTATCTAATAATGAATAAATAGAATGATATAATGAATAAACAGATATCTATTTATTCATAAGAAAACATTAGTTTTTTTTTTTTATCAAAAAACTTTATTTATGCGAGTACTAACAGGTGGGCTAGTATTATTAAATTGGAGCTACTAGTATTAAATCCATATGATTTTTAATTAGCCCTAACCTTCAAAAGACACGTGTATAAATTTGACAGCTTTTGTACTATTAGTATGTGAGTTATAGCATTTTTAGTGAAGCAACTTTAGGATAAAAAGGAATTTCATGTGTTAATAAAGCATTGCTTTTTGGCGAAAAAAAATACTATTTAAGCCAAGGTTTGGCTGATAAACATTATTCGGACTTTGCACCAGAAAAATCAACCGTAGAGAAGTGGCGAAATGAGCACCGAGGACGATGTACGCAGTGGACGCCCCAAAGAGGCTGTTACCGACGAAAACATCAAAAAAGTCCACAAAACAATTTCTGATAACCGTAAAGTGAAGTTAATTGAGATAGCTGAGACCCTAAAGATATCAAAGGAACGTGTTGGACATATCGTGAATGAATATTTGGATATGCAAAAGCTCTGTTCAAAGTGGGTGCCGCGCGAGCTCACAATCGACCCAAAACAACAACCAATTGATGATTCTAAGCAGTGTTTGGAGCTGTTCAATCGTAATAAACCCGAATTTTTGCGTCGATATGTGACAATGGATGAAACATGGCTCCATCATTTCACACCGGAGTCCAATCGATAGTCAGCCGAGTAGACTGCACGTGAGGAACACTAAAAATGCTATAACTTCATTAAAAATGCTACAACTCACATACTAATAGCGCAACAGCTATCAAATTTATACACATGTGTTTTGAAGGTTAGGGCTAACTAAAAGTGATATGGATTTAATACTAGTAGCGCCATCTATGTGTCAGCCTACGAACTTTTCAGCCCACTTGTTATTTATTGTTGGCAAGAAAAAATTTTGTGGCTCTTTAAAAACTTTGAAATTTTGTAAATTGCCATTTTTGGCTCTTCCGACTCAAAAGGTTGCCGACCCCTGATCTATACTGTTAATCAAATATAAGGGTGGGTTTTGACAAATAGATGCTTGAAACACTGCTCTATTAATCAATAGTTCATGCAGATGAGAAAAGATAGAATTACGTGACTTGCACAAATAACAGATCATGATAGCCAAAGGATTATAGATTTTGAAATATAACAGAAAAATTACTCAAATAAGCAGCAGTTTCAAATTTTATCAACAATGAGTTTTTCTTCAGAAACACATTTATTATGTATTTGTTTTCCTTCAAAATTTGAGTAACAATAATAGACTGTTCTAACTATTTGTACAATTTTGGTTTCTGATTCATTATTTTACGGAAAGTTTTTAGTATATTTTATGTTTCATAGAGTTGATGAATATAAATAATTGATGACATTCTGTTTTATTAAAAGTCCAGTCATTATATATACACAAAAGATTATGTTTGAAATGCACTTTTAATTTTACTACTTACGTTATAGCTGACACAACAGGTGTAATAAGCATAATTTGCAAAGTAGTTTTAAGTTCAAAAAACTCTTTTAAACTAGCATATGATAATGCTCCAATAACACCAGCTCCTCCTAAAAAAATTTAAAATATATTACTTTCATGTTTCTAATTAATGCAAAATTTATAAATCCCAGTTTCCCGAGAAATATTAAATTTGGAAATCATTTTAATTCTTTAAATTAATCAATCAAGATACTTAATATATAAAAAAGAAGACAGATAATTTTAAATTCTGAAGAGCACATCAATTTTTATTACAGCAAAAAAAAAAAAAAAAAATAAAATAAATAAAAATAAATAAATAAATAAAGGCTTATAAAGAACACAATTTTGTAAGTACTTCTTACCTGTTCCAGAAGACCAAGTTGACACTACATCCCTGGAAAAAAGGCAATAACATTAAAAAATATCATATGCTACTACTGATTTAATTTTTATAAAAATTTTTTTCAATTTACTTATCAAAAAATGAAGAATATGACAAATATGTGACTTCTCCTAATCCACTGGATAAAGCAGCACATATCACACCTAATAAAAAATATATTTAATTTCTGCCTTCTTTAAATAAAAATAATAATAAAAACTATTTAAAATGACAAACTACATCTTACCTATGAATGTCATTGTATGACTAGTAGAAAATGAAGTTATAAGAAAAGATGCAGCACACAGTGCAATAGAAATTGCAACACGGAATCTAGGGGGGGAAAAAAAAAAAAAAAAAAAAAAAACCGTTTAAAAAAATGGAAAATATTGCATAATAGTTTATACACATTTTTGAGATTATTCAAATTTTATTTTTATCAAATTTTACAAAATTTACATTTATTTTCAAATAAAAATTTAAATCACTATATCTTTGCTAATTAAATACTAGAACACAGGTATTTATTTGAAAAGAAAAAAAATATGAATTTGCAATACAACTGTAACAGGGAGAAATAAAAAATAACATTATCATGTAAACATGACAACTTCTTATTGATAAAAAAAAAATTGTAGTGACACCATTTGAATCCCAAAATATTTTTTTTTTAAAGTTTCTATGGGTTTTTTCATTAAAACTATTTTTTACTGTTTTAATACTTCAAGTGAAATCACACAAGAATATTCTCCAGCATTATGTAAAAATATAAGCCCAAATTTACACCAACATGCCTTCTTTGCAATATAAAATTTTTTGAGGGATTGAAGTTGAAGCATATACCATATTCCTGTTTTACATTTAATATTAAAAACTATATCACATTTAACATACATATATTTCAATTAAAGTATGCTTAACTGCAGATGCAAAATAAGTATGCTTTGCAAGAACATATTATATGGTTTGCTTATTTTATCACTGCCTACATAAAAAATGTATGAACTTCTTAATTTCAGGTATGAAGAAGTAACCATTTTTGAAAAAGGTAGATCTTTGGAATGGGTAACATGAAAATTTCAGTATGGGTGGGATCAAATTTTTTGAAAAAAAAATCACACTTGTTTACACATATAATAAAAGTTTCTCATTTACATAAGTTTATTCAATAAAATCTTTAATTTAAAAGAAAAATTATCAATAACTGAAAACAATGAAAATGATAACGTAAACATCAAATTAAAATTTTTATGTAACATAATCCTATTAAAAAACAAGTATGGAATCAAAATACTTTGATACAAAACAAAGGACACAGCGAAGTTAAATATATTAAATATACACATATAATTACTGAAATTATAGTTAATATAAAATCAATATTAAAAAAATATTCTGAAAAATGAATAATATCAAAAGAAGAAAAATACACTGTTAGTAATTGAAATTACAACTCATTTGAAACTGCAGGATACATAAAGCATGGTAATAACACACAAATGATTAGTAAAGTAATACACATCTAAATTAGAAGTCCATCTTCAGTTACAGCATCAAAGAGCACTTTGTTTTTAGAGATAAAAGAGTTGTGTTTGCCTCTATAAAATGTTTAGTATGCCTCGTGAAAGACGAATTAAACATGGTATAATTATGAAACCAGATTGTTTTTTCAACAAAATTGCAATTGCACAGATCAAAATATTATGATCCCATTAGAGACAGATAAAATGGTGGCAGGATTACAATGACATACCAAATTTTAAGAGGACAGTTGTTTAAGTGCACATAACCTTGTGTTATCTGCACAATTTGTACATGTTAACTTTTACAGAAAAAATAAAACAAATGCATGTCATAATATCTGCAGTGAAAAATGGCTAAACAATGAATTTTTCTGACATCTAGAAGAAAAAAACAAAATGCAAGAAAATTAACTGAGTTTTTTTTTCTCAGGGATTTTTTTTTTTTTTTGACAATTCTAAGTGAAGCAATTACACAACAATTTGCCAAAATAAAGTGAAGAACTTATTGTAACAGCAGGTGATGGACTATAACCAAATTTTTAAGATGGGACAAGAAGGAATTAAATGAAAAAAAAAAAAAAAAAAGCTCAAAATGAAATAAAAAAGTTATTATAAATGCTTTCTGTAAGATTACCAGACCATTTAATTTTTGCCACCAAAAAATTACAATTGCAGATTATAAGCAGGTATTTAAATTAAAATTTAAATACTAAACTAAACTTATTTTAAAAAATTGCTATCATTTATAAGGGTTTCACCAAATGGTCTTGTACTGACAAATAATCTAATGACATGCATAGTACAATAAATGAATTTACTAACAGATGGAAAAAATGATTAATTTTTTGTGTGCGATCTTTGTAGATATATTTTCAAATGGATATTCCTTAGTACAAATTTACTCTCGTCTATTTTCATATTTAAGAAAAATATGATTACTGTCTATTTTTATACTTGATTAAAATATGCATTAGTTACAATTTAATGAAGACCTAAATGTAAAAGACAAATTTTAAGATGTCTCATAGGATTCTAAAAATTATTATATTGACATTTTCTTTAATACTTTTTTTTGTGCTAATTTAATAACCATCTATTACCAGTATGTCCTAAATGAATCTTAAACCAATTGAGCTAAATTTATATGAGTGATATTATTTCACCACTCCATTTTATCACAAATATTTTACAATTTTAAGACTAAATTGCACTGAGAGAACTCAAATAAATACAAAATAGAACAAATTAAGGAGCTTATTTTAAATAATATCAATGCAATTATCAAAATGATAAACAAAATAAAAAGGTAACATTCCCTTAAATTTGAATTAAGATATTTTAAAAGGGCTGAAATGCAAAATTTTATAAAAGTAACATTTCTTCACAATCAGAAGTTTTAAACCACGTGGTTAGTATAGTATCTGATTATACTACCATATGAAAATTTCAAATAATATTTAAAAATGAAATAACATATGCTTTGAGTTAACTACATTCACTATAATTATAAGTAAACTCAGCTGCTAACTAAACTATATCATATTTGATATATTAGAGGAATAAAAATGTTTAACTACATATAATTTTTAAAGCCTACAACATGTTAATATATAGAGACAGAATAAGTTTTGTAATTTGATCACTCAATTGTAGAATTATCACAAATTTTACAAGTTTAATTGTTTTATTAAATTCTGTTCCATCTATTTTTATTGTATAAAATATTATACAATTATTACCCATAATTTGTTAAATAATTTATTACTGATAATGGGAAATTTAACAAAACAAAAAGGCATTATCAAACAATACTTACAACATTATCAGTAGAAATTTAATCTTTTATGGAAGTCATGCTTATTTTACAACTCATCGATTTGCTTCATTCTTTTAATAGACAATTTTTAATGATAATATATGTTAAATCCACTAACAGGCACATTACTTTTTCAAAATTATAAGGAATAAATAAAGTGGTTTAAGTTTTCTTTGAATTGTGAAAACAACTTATAATACATGTTCATTAAAACTTCATGTAATATTTTAAAGTGTGAATAAATTAAATAAATATCAAAATGAGCACCAAGACAAGTTATTACCAGATAATTGAAATTTGTAAATATAAATCAATATAGAAGCTGGGTTATATTGTATAAGAATGAAGAAATATATTTAAAAATATATTTAATACATTATATATTTTTACACTTCTATATTAAATTTTGCATTGAATGAATATAGTGTTATTGCATTTTTTAATATATAATATATTAATTTAAGAAAATGAATATTACAATTAAAAATAAAGTATGATTAAATTAATAAATAAAATTATATTGTAGAAAAACTTTTCCTTACTGGGTTCTGAGAACAATAAATGGTGCTACTAGTTTTATGAACAAAGATGGCAATATATCTGCTAACAAAATTGCCTAAAAAAAACATGAAATTTTTATTCTTAAAATAAGTTAACACCAGTAAGATTTAGAAGTTTATTTGATTTTTCTAAAATATTACACAAAAAATATATTTACACGAGCAGCTCAGAAAAATTAGTTATGTTAATCATTTTTAAATCAATGAAATGCCAAATTCTTAAATTTTTGTAAATACAAATACAAACTAACAACTTTTTATATAAAATAAGTTTAAGAGATAACTGAAAGAATATCCTCGCTAATCATTCCCATACATTTTTACATTCTCAGAATTGTGAGCCACAACCACATTATATAAACCAAAATCCCTGGTTAATAAACCTCTGACAAGTGATATCTAAAAATTAACTACAAAGGAAGTAAATAAGAATAACAAAAGCATATTTTGAAATCCCTAACCTCTATCAGAATAAAGGACAATTCAGATTTCATAAATATTAAATGCATTAAAATATTATTAAACATACTGAAAAATTATTTTATACAGATGCCTGAATAAATAACTTAACAAAATATCATCAATACAATATTAAATAATTAATGCTTTTGAAATTGAGCAAATAACAAAAAATATTCATTCATATTTAAATGGGATAAAGACTTTATATCTTAAATGGAAGTCATAATTTATCTTTCATTATTTACAATTACAATCAAACCTATTTTTATGCATTTCTTTTTTTTTTTTTTGAGATGTATATATATAAAAAAAAATTCTATCAAATGCATATTATGAAAAAATAATAAAAAATCTAATAGATAGCCCCCCCACCTGACATTCCATCATTCTAATCATTCTATTATCAACAATGTTATTAGATGCTAAGTAATGCTACTTTATGATGTTTTGATTTACATAGTTTTTATGTGGGACTTATTTATCTCATGAAATTTCTTTTAAATATGTGGCAAATAATATATTCTGTAGTTATTTATGAAGTTTCAAGATATTTTTATGCATGATTTATTTCATGCGGTTCCCTATCGCCCCCCCCCCCAGAAAAAAAAACAGGTTTGACTGTACTTTTATTACAATTTATCCTTTCCATAAAAGGAATCTGTTTTTCCATTGTAGAACTTAATAATAAGATTATATTATATTAAATAAAAATATGCTGAATGCATATCAAAGCACTTCATGATTAGAAAAAAAACATAAGTTTACTAAAAATCTTACAATATTTGTTATCAAAATGGTTTATTTAACACACTTGCAAGATTATCACATTCAAACATGTGATGAAATGTAAAAAATAAAGTTCTTTGAGCAAAAAATCTCTTAAATATGCAATTGGAA
>BPLQ01005803.1:2490065-2504070 GCA_021605075.1 Caerostris darwini | reverse complement strand
AAAAAAAAAAAAAAAAAAAAAAAAAAAAAAAAAAAAAAAAAAAAATAGTGAAAACAATAAAAATTTTAATGGCAGTGTAATTTTATAGTCAAGAAAAGATTGATTTATCATTTAAGAAAGATAAAATGTTCATAATTATCTGCAATGCAAATTGAATAAATGCTGCATAAAAATCTAAAAAAATAAATATAATATACCTACAAACTCATTACTGTGCTTTCAAAGAAAACTCAAAACGAAAATTTACAGGTAATAACTGAATTTTATCTTTCTGTCCGTTTCAGTGTATAATGAAGACAAACATAAGTAAATAACATACTAAGGTATGTTGTTCTCAAATAATAAGTAGTGCAGGATTAATTATGTACATGATACTGTTAGATCATAATTAACATATTTCAGGTAGGAGACTAATTAGTCCTAAAGAATACCTACCAATAACAAATAGTTTAATTCAAGTTAGAAACAATAAAATTATAGATATGAAAGTTTTCTTCTATATTATATATAATTAAGAAATCATTAAAACTGTGAACGATTAAATCGTTTGTGTAAGAAACTTAAGGCAATTTTTAATGTTATTGTATAATATTCTCACATATTATTAAAAAAAAATCACAGTAGAAATGGTTAAAATGAAAGTTTATGAGTAAGAAATTGGGGTTATTAAATATACAAAATGTGAATTGTTGTGCTTTATCTAATAATTATTCTTAAACTGTTAGTTATAGAAACATACTTCCCAATCCAACTGAAGTAAAAATTTATCTTAAAAGTTACAACTATTTTTGAAAAAGTAAAGTACTTAAAATGAAAATATTTTCATATTTTTAACATGTACAAAACAAAAAATTCTATTGCTTTATGATTAAAATTGGATTACAGCTGTCAATTTAGGATTATATAAAATTTATAATTATATAATTTATAAATTTTAACAATTAAATATTTTTTATAAGCAAAATAATATGCTTTACATAATACAACATGAAAATGATACAGTATGTCATTACAATATATAAAAATATGATTAAATTTTACAATCTAAAAACGTAATACAAATCAAGTTATAATATATGTTTGAAGTGCCTTCCTTCAGCTTACAATATGAAACACATAAAAAAAAATCTTTATTTCATTATAACTAAGTCATACTATGACAATACAATTTACAAAATTTGCTAATGTCATACAATCTAATTTCATTATAGTTTTCAAGAAACCATTGTGAAATTTATTAAGAAGGAACAAATCTATTGCGTATAACAACCATTCAATGTGACCTAGTCATTACACACAGTAACAAATTTCCAGCTACATTAGTTAGAAAAATATAGAGATTAAGTAATTTGAGTGCTGTTGTAACCTTCATGGTAAAACAAATTTGATCTCTTTCATGATGAAAAACATATTTCTTAAAGTAGTAAAGTAATGGCTTTAAGTAAAACATACTTTTTACATATTGAATCACCATCAAGGATAAATAGCAAGACGGTTTCCCTTAAATATCATACTTTTTTTACTTTTTTTATTTACTTTTGTAGCTGCTAATCTATTATTTTTCATTTATAAATTTTAAAAACTTATATTTTTAAATACCGCAAATTATTTCATTTCATAGAAAGTGATCAACTATTATTTTTAAAACACATATTTACATAATATAACCTTTTTTTAAATAGTCAGTGCATATTCCAGGGTATTCAAATCACATCCAATGTTATATAATTGAATCAAATGCAAACAATGCATATTGTTTCTGTTATAATTTGTTTTTCTGTTATTATTCTGTTTTGTATTTATGTTATTGTTTATTTATGGTCCCTTATAGCTTGCATTAAAATGCTGAAAGTAGATTAATTTTATAAATAATCAAACCCTTTTCTTTTCTGTAACTTAAGAATTTTAATCTTAAAACCAGTTTCCTCCAGCAGGCATCGATGAAGAACAAAATGTTTCATAGCAAATTTATAGCAATTATATGAAAGAGCTCACTCAAAATGATAAATTCAAAATTGAAAATGAGCATCATGAAATTTTTTTATAGTAGAATATCATTAAAATAAATGTTAAATTCAATAAAAAAATCGGATCAATAAAAATTTTCATGCATTTTAATGCGTTGATACATCAACGTACTCTAAATAATTAAAATACAAATTTTTTAATTGAAATTTCATTAATACACACTAAATTTTTTAAGTACAAAAGGAAATGATTGACATATTTCATTGACATATTACATAGAACAATAAAAATATTTAAAAATATGTTGATAATATAAATAAATCCTTTTGAGAACTCACCCCAGTAGACATTTCATTACATCTAGTTACATTTGGACAGGGATTCTATATATATATATATAAAAAAAAAGGATGAAGTTACAATAACGTGATATGTTTTTTAAATATAAATACTAAGTAATAAGTATCATCATTTTTCTAATTATTATTTTTTCAATAGATGGAATTTTTGTTACTTTGCCAACCATTTTTTTTACAATAATTTTGTTTAGTAAAATATGCCAATTATTAAGAAAGTTTTAATATATAGGGAACTTTGATTAAAAACTTAGCAAGTTTTGCACATTTGGCAAGCTACTTTAAGTCTCCATAAGAAGAGGTTAATGTTTGCCAATACCAATTTTATTCTAACTTACAACGATTCTAGGTCATAACTAAGACAATAAATACACAAATCATTAAAGCATACTACTTAACATTTCTGAGAAAATTGAGTTTAAAAACTGAAACTCATTTATAATGTAGATATGTTATAAATAGCTGCATGGTATAACAACAAATCCCTGGTCGTGGTTCAAGTCTCATTGAGGATATTTTTCCATAAATTTATTTACATCTCTTTTACATTCATTTTGCTAATAATATAACAAAATTACATATAACTTAATAAATATTTTCACTAGAAACTTGCTTTTCTTATTTTTTCCCCACTGCATTAAGATAAATTATATGTTTTTCATTATAAATATTTTTATAGTTTCCAGGTATTAATTTTTTTTAATATGTATTTATAGAGAATTATTCATGATTTAGGAATAGTGATTCTTCTGTAAAAACTTCTCACTTCATTAAAAATCAAAAAGGGAATAATGCATAAATGATTATCTAACATATGAAAGAAAAGTTTGTTTTCAATATATAAATAAGAACTACATTAAAAAAACAAACAAGATTAAAATATTCAATTTCTTACAACAATTTTTACAACATTATTAAAAAGTTTGTAAACTTATAAATCTACATTGCCTGATGAAGAAAATATAATAGATAAAATCATCTAATGCTATTGAATGTTATTTATTTTATTATGAGAATCTATTAAAGTTTTGTATTCAGATAGTATATTCAAGTGAAATTAACATTATAAATCCTTTGCAGTAAAAGAAATGTTTTTTAAAGTTTGGAATCTAAAACATTAATAAAATTAAAATGAATCAATCTAAAAAATAGTTATTAAAACAATAAAAATTGTAAGATAATATTTTCGAATAAAAATGATAAAAAATAATATAATTTAATGAATAATAATGCATTAGGAATGATGAAACATATACTGAAAAAATAGAAAATATTTACTTGTGGGGGGGCATCTCCATTTTTTGGATATAAAATATCAAAGGCAGCACTAAGCATTATAACATATGGATAGTTATTGCATAATCCCAACAACCTAAAATAATACCAAATAGTCTTCAGCATTTAATAAAATGATATGGAACTAAAATATCTAAATCAATCAATAATATATATATATATTTCATATAATACCAACATATTAAAAATTTCTAAACATTAGTGGGTAATCAATTTTAATAAATGCTGCTATTTCACTTATAAAATACAGAGTTCATGCATAGCAAATTTATTTCTGACTTTTAAATATAGTCAGTGAATTGGGGAAAAATTATATCAATTTTTCTAAATACATATCTAAGATTTTTTTTATATGGATAAAATTATAATTGCACATTTTTTTTTTAATTTTTGAACTGATTTCTCTTACATTTTGATTTAAACATTTATGTTCTTCCTTGTTATAAATTAATACATGATAGTGAAATGATTTACAATAGTATAGTTTCAATGATTGCTTCCTATATCATAGTAAGAAATTAGATGTTTGAAAGCAAGAGTTGTTAACCATGGAAATTATATACCTCACTTACATGAATGAAGACTGTTATAATATATACTATTAATATGCATATTTACAAATAAATATAGTTACTTCAGTAGTGTTTAATGATTTCTAATGTGAAAAATAAATAATTTCAAAAAGAAAAATCCAACATTTTTGAGAAATATGCTAAGATGACATTTCTATCCCAGTTAGAAGTTTTCCAAAATAATGAAGTTATTACTGAAATGGTAGGAAAATACATATTATAATTTTGCATTATGTTTTACTCAGTAATTTTTATTCAGTAACTAAGAACTTTTGGTCATTCCATAAGATAATTGCTAAAATATATAATTATAAAAGGGTGATGAAAAAATAAGTTACAATAATCCTAAAATATAAGACAAAGGAGCTTTTCAATACATTCTAAGATACATGCAAACAGGATATTACCCACTTTTAAAAATACAACATTTTTAATTTTATAAAGAAAATTAAATTCAACTTACCAAAAGCCTATTAAGTTACGAATCCTTCCCTTTTTTTCTTCAGGAATATCTGGATCTAAAAAAAAAAAACATTTTTTTAATAGATATGAATAACCGAATTAATATTTATAAATCCTTTACATTGTTTCTACACAACTTTCTGCATCAACCTGCCCCTCCCCTCCCAAATATCTATTATGTTTGAATAAGATATATTACTTATAACAAAAACATTGAAAAACACATTAATACTGTTGTATCTCATTTATCTGGAAAAATATGCATCTCTACAGTAAAATTCACATTTATCATATACTTATAAATGAACTAATTATTCTTATATCAGTTCTATCAAGCCTTTAAAATCAATTACTCACAGCAGTATAGACAGTATTTAGACAAATAGCAGAGAGATAATATAAATGAAATTAAATTAAAGGAATAATAAAATTAAATAAGAAAGTAAGGAACAGAATTCAATTCACTTAATTCTTATTATTCAGTATTAATCAAGTTATTTCACAGTTATCTAAAAGATAACATTATCCGAAAGTTACTATGTTTTATTCTTGTACTGTTTATTAACTAATGTTACCATGTTTATTCATTACAGAATTGAATATTACAATATCAAATTACCATGTTGTATTTTCTACAGTATCAGTTTTTATAGTGATATAACATTTTAACAGCTTTGTGGGTTTGATTAAGTTATAGATTTAATTATATAGATTAGGAAAAATTTATTTAAATATAATATATATGTCTCTAAAATAAAGGATGTGTGTAAATATAGCATTTCTGGAAACATCAGACCCAATTGATTGTAATTGCTGTACATAAAAATTACATCATATATACATTTATAAAACAGAACCAAATCTTAAATCACAAATTTCATGCCAATGTTAAATAAAGAAGATTGTAAAAAATAAATAGCGAAATCATCAAGGTGTCAGGAATAAGTAATAAAAATTGTCATTTGGTGTCAAACAGGGGCTTGATGGAGGGATGGCAAAAACAGGAGAATCCCTGACAAAAGTCTAATTCAAAGATTAAATTTCTGAGAAAAATGATTTTTAAATTTATGTAACTACTATAAAAGCATAAGAATTAAGCTAAATAACAGAATAGAATAAATGGAAAAAAATATTATTACTTAATAATATGTGCATCAATGGACGATAAGAGAGAACAAAATTTTAAAAAATGAGAGAAAGAAATTAAAAAAACTGGTTATTTATACATGTTTATTATTTCCTTCAAATGTAATAATTTTATCAAAACAATAAATCACTGTTGAAAATATTGTTTTAATATATTGCAACATATGCATATGAATACGCATTCTACTATTTAACATGCTTTATAGTAAATTTAAAAACATTTTTTAACACTTCATGTATAAATAAAAAATAAAAAATAAATAAAAAATTTTCAAAATAAATAAAAAAATGAAATCAAATTATATAAGTTGCATTACTGGCAAGTATTATAAAATTAAAAATGCAACTACAATTTTAATTTTTATATGAGGATACTCGAAACAAAGACTTCCAATGATAAAAAAAATATACAAATATGAAAAACATTAGATATAAATGCAAAAATTTCATGTAATTTACATAATGGCACTTAATTAACATAATTAAAAAATCATAAATTTTTTAAAATAGATTTTTATGCATATTTTCTATAGCATATTGTATAACATTCTATTATATTTTCTATAGCATATTAATAGATTTTTTAAATTTAAAATTATATTTTAATTACAAATAGATTGAAAGATTACAATTCCGAAAAAATATACAGACTGTACTAAGATGATATGAAATAAAATATAAAATCTTAAGTACATACTTTTAAAACATGTAACTAAATGCAGCTAAAATTCAATACATTAATTTGTACACTAAAAATAAAGTGGTTATCAATATTAGGAGTGACTTAATTAAAATTTTAAAAGATGCATACATGAATAAAATATTTAAAAGACAATAATGATTTTTTTAAAAAAAATCTTTTATTCTCCACGTTAATTTACAAGAAATAATAATAATACTCAATGCCTACATATTATTATAATAAAAATTGCCCATCCAATAAAAAAAAACATCAAATTAGGTACGTTATGCAAAAGATGAATATTATGAAAAACTTATATAAAACACAATAAAATTCGCTTACAATGAGATAAAAAATCTAATTTTAAAAAAGAGGAATATAATATTCCAGAATATTAATTAATTTTTAAAGGATTATTTAAAAAAAAAAAAAAAAAACCCCGAAAAATATTACAAAAAATATTTAAATTTTTTTTAAAAAAAAAAAAAAAAAAAAGAAAGAACTGAATAAAATAATTACTAACAACTATTTATATCATCTAACTCAGAATTTATTTCTTCGATTTGTTTGGTAGCAATTTCGTTTTCAGTCATCTTGCTATTAAAAATTGTTTAAAATAATTATTTACAGTAAATCTTCATTAGCATTTCTCAGTAAACCTGTTCTCAAGTTAGTAAAAAAAGCACAAGTTCTGTCATCTGGAATAACACAGATACATTTTACGAGGAAAATGTTGACGAAATTTGTGTCTGTAAATAAACTAATATTATTGGTTAATGTCAAGACTCAAGCTCCACCTTTTAAAATTTAGATGTTGCCATTCTATTTAAAAAAAAGTTTAATTGATCATTTTCACTCCTTTCACCTGTTGATTAGATTCCTTCACGAGATTTCAAACTGGAATTAATTAGTCATTTAAATGTTACATCAACTAATCTTCTAAATCTGTATAATATGACATTAATTTTAAAGTACCACATATTAAGTTGTTTTTTTTGGATTATCTTTTTTGGATCCAAAGGAATTCGACAGCTCTAGTGAGTCTCACAAGTTTAAAAAAAATGTATTTTCCAATTAAAAAAATAAGTGTAATCCCAATTGTAGTATGATATTTAATGATCGAGACACATAACCAAAAAGCATGCATGATGCCAAATGCTCTCATGTGTGTTGCCAAATACTCTCGCTTAGCTTCTGACCAATCGGCATAGCTGATTATTGGTTTATGTTAAGTTCAAGTTTTTAACCAAAGTTATTGGTTTATGTGGTTTATTATGCGGCAATTACAGATCGCGATATTATTGTGCCTCCGGAAACCCCCGATTCTTACACTCAATTAAGAAACGCACTTATAAATCCTTTGGGTGAATCTTTCACTCAAGAAATTCGAAAATTACTTTCCTGTGAAATTTTAGGGGATAGGAATTTGTTGAAAAATAAGAAGTGGTGTAGTGTTGAATTTGTCTCCATTTCCATCATGTTTTGGTTGCATATAAAATGAGAATATTGTGCCCTAAATGTAAAGATGATCATTTGACTGCCTCCTAATCTTTGAGAAAACAAATATTCATCCACCATGCATTAACTATAAATACGTATAATCATGATACAAGAGTATTCTGTAAACTCTATGTATGAGAATTTTACTTATCGAATCAATTGCTTATTACAAGGGGTTCTCAAACCGTTGACAGCTCTGCGTAATTGAGTGGGCCAAGATTTAGCAAATTTTACCAATATACCATTAACATTTCTAAAATAAAAACAAAAGAGTTTGATAGATTTTCATAGATAACATGGTGCCGAAATACTGGACACATAACAACATTATGTAAAAAAGCCAACAAATTAGAAGGGATAGGAATAAATTGTCTTCTTGTACTTGAAAGGAAATTATAAAAATTATAAACTTTGATGTAAGATTCTTTGGTTGGTAGTAGTACTTTGATTTTATGCTGTATATTAGCAAGAATCTGAAGAGTTACGAATTATTAACAGATGTGACACGTTGCTTCAGTTCCTGTAAATTTGTACAAGGCATCTGACAAACATAATTTTTTATATATCCCACATTAAAAATCCAATGAAGCTGGATAGGGAAGAATATCCACTATCCACCTATCTTCGGGTCAGCAAGATAAATCAGAATCTCCCTGGCTCTGCTATTCTCTACTATACAATTTTAAATCATCTCATATAAATACATAAATGAATTGAGTATTGCTTGGACGTACAATAAGCAATCAAGGTACATAAAATTGAATTTTATGAACTTCTGTTGTTATATTGAAAGTTAGCGATGGCATTTGTTTTTGTAGTTTTTTTTTTACATAATTTTGTAATGTGTCTAAAAATTTTAGGACACTGTATAAATACGGAGAAAAAAATAAATAGAGAATGCTAATAATTAATACAATCTATTTAGTTTGTAATAAAGCTATATTTATACTCAAATACCATATTTATACTCAAAGAATATAATAGGAAATAATATTATGAGATTAAATATTTAAAATTTTCAGGAAGCTTACAACCATAAAAGTCGAAAATTTGGAAGCTTAGATTGAAATGAGCAGTTAATGTTTGAGAAATTTAAGATTAAGCAATAAACATTATTTTACATAGTTGCTGCATGTTGTTTTCAATAATGAAATATGGACATTCATTTACTGATGGAGAAATAATTAAGTATTTCATAAATGCAACAGAAAAAGAAATGTGTCTCTAAAAAGTTAATTTATCGAAAAACAACAATTTGTTAGCAAACATTATCGCTCAAAGAATAAAAGATATCGGAGGAAATTTTTTAAAACTAACTGAAAAAATCAGCATATAGAGCGATTCTCTTTGACCATGGGTGTTTGTAGTGGTTCGGAATCCACTTTAAACTGTAGGTCCCGGTCTGATTAGCCCTCATGTGCACAAGATGACCGTAGAGCGACAAACCAAACCAAACCTTTGACCTTGAATGAGTCTAAAGATTTTACTACTACTAATTTATTATTGATAATTTGAGAAGTAGATATAAACTATGAAATTTCTGAACAACTTCTCGATTTCCCTAGTATTCGGAGAATGACTATGGGAAAATATATTTTTAATGTGTTGAAAATGCTATTCGAATGAACAATATGCTATTAAAGAAACTTAAATGTATCACTTCAGTTAGTGGAAGGCACATATGCGAAAAAAAAAAAAAAAAGAAAAAAAAAGAAAAAGAAAAAGAAGTAGTTGTTCATGTATTAAAGGATGTACAGTAGAATGGTAGAAATATTGGAAAATAAAGATGTTTTGTAGGCTTAGAAATGATTTTAATTACTTTTGAAGTAGAGTTGTAAAGTTGACGGGGTACCTTTATCACACAGTGAGCTTTAACTCTTTTTGTAATGAACTAGGATTAGAATTGAATTGGTCATTTGTCATCATAAGCTTAATTAGTGGTTCAATTTGTTGAAAAGTTTTGAAACATTGGAGGTTTTTTTGCTGGGATGGATCTTGTCTTCGATTGGGGAAATTGCATTTCCTCCAGGATGTAATGTGACGAATTCAATTGCAGTTTATACATGTAGATTTTTCGATTTTCTGTGAGAGAAAGCATTATTTTTATTTTAGAGGTAGACAGTTACATATTAGATTTCATCGTTTTTGAATAATAGCGGTTAACATAACTTACAGGAGCCTACTAGAAAGTTAAATAAATATTAGTTGAATTGCAATTTCTAATAACAGTTTGAACAGTAGAACGATATCTTAAAACTACCTTGGACATTTCATTTTTCTGCAAATTTATCATAAAATTTCTGAACATAATAGAAATTTCCTTTCACAGAGGAAGAGGAATATTTTTAGAGGATATATTTCTGAGGGATTATTAATTAAACTAATCTGATTGATCATCAGAATTAACCTTTAGAGATTATACAACAAAAATTTCTCTCTGCATTAAACAGTTGAAAATTCGCACCACATTATAGGATCACATACAATAAATGGAAATTTTTGAGCGATGAATTTTATTCTTTTTAGTATTTTTTTATTTAAATAACACTTTGTGCTACTGTAATAATAAAAATACTATTCAGTTGCAAAAATTTGTACAGTTTGTGAATTTTTCAAGTGTTTTGAAGTGTTAAAGTGCATTTTTCACGTCTTTATAATTTTTTATATGAATGTATGCATGCAAATTTCTGTAACTGGCTGTATTTTTAAAAAAAAATAATATAGTGCAGAGGCTAGACAGATTTTCAAAAAATGCCTCTGAAATCGTGTAATTTAACAAAGGAGAATTCTTCTGAGAGTTCAAAATGAGTTTTAGATAATGATGGTAAACTTTAAAAGCATTAAAAAACGTCTGTTTTAAGATTAAAAAAAAAAAAAAAATCCTCCTCTGTGGTTTTTTAAAATGCAAAGAATAAAAACCACAAAATAAACACTGACTGATTAATTTCTATCGTTATATATGTGTATATAAATTAATTTGGGGCCTGATGGCAGAGTGACTAGCATACTTTGTAATGAATCGGAATCCACTTTAAACTGTAGGTTCCGGCCTAATATGACTGTAGAATAATGTGCCCGGCCAAATATAACTGTGTTGGGCGTAGTACTGACAACCCTACTCCGTAAAAAGAAAAACATCTCCTTTCTCTGCCTTGGCTCAACATGGGGTTGTTGCGCCAATGAAGAAGAATATATATTAATTTGCTGTCTTATAATTTAGGTATAATTTAATTTAGATTTTGGTTATACTAACAGTTTAACATGTGTATTTGCATAGCCCGGAAATTTGGTTTAAACTAGAAGAAAAGTTATCATAAAAAGTTAGTTATTATTTTTCTGTTGAAACCAAACTTTAGTAAGTTGTTAGTAGCTTTTTTTTTTGTATTGCGCTATAAAAATATAATAAATATGAAAATAAATATAAGATAAAAATCAAGCATTTCAGATCTAATATTGAAGAGTATTTAACCATTCTGACAAATGATTTAATTTTCTTTAATTATTGAATTCATCCCATTATGAATTGGATTGTTTCTTGTTAGAAGAAAAGACATATAAGATTCTAAAAGCGAGTAAATCTTGTTATTTTCAATTTCTTAATTAATGTAAAATAAGTTAAAACTTTTATATTTCAAATATTTATTGTTTGCTTATTCTATAAATTTACCTGATTTGTGAAAATATGTGAAGGGGTAAATATTGCATTGCTATAAGCAAAATAACGCCCTAAGATATTTCTTCTATTATCATTTAAAAAATATATTTTACTTCCAATTTTGCATGTTATCTTTTTTACTACTTGATATTTGAGTGTACTAAAACTATTTCCCCCAATGCAGAGCATTTGGCGGTCTTAGTCAATGGTTTATAAACTCTGTAAGTTATTCTAGAAATATTAAAAGATTTAAGTTATGGAAACAACTTCGGTGCATATTAATCAGGACTAAGAAATAATGAAACCACTTCAGTATATGTGGGAAATAACATCTTCCAACTAACTTTCAGTGTACTAACTACCGTGTATTTGTGTATCACATTGGAGAAAACTTAGAAAATTCTAAGCAAACATTTTAATTGTTGACACAAGACTGTTATAAACACCATTGATTCTATTCGATTTTCAAATCACTGACTGTAGTAAATAACACTAATGGAATCTAACTTTCGTCCAGTTACTGCTCACTATTATTGGACCACAAGTGTAGAGCTAATTTCTTTTAAAAATAAAACCATATTTTTCATATAAAGGCATATTAAATTTCCATATTTTCTCAGTAAGCGTTATGAAATAGAACTCCCAAAATTGCCCTTTAAATACAATCCGGCCGAAAACAAAGCTTCCTTCAAAATACTCCGAACAGATAACATAATGTAAACGCAACTTAGATAAGTATCATTGTAAATATTAAAGATATCATTGCAAGTTGTGATAAGTTGTATTCCATTTTTAGTCTTTTTTCTCAATGGTTCTAAATAATTTTGAAGGAGAATATGGTCCAAAGAAAACTTACTTCATTAAAACTCACTGACCGGTTAAACAACCTTGCATATTCATAATCTTGGCATAATCGTTATATTGCATAAATGTATATATGACGTATTTTATAAAAAATGTGATGCAATAAATTGTGCAATTTAATAAATTGGCTAAGGATTGGCATATGTAGGATAGATGAATCCCGGTAATAATACAGTATCGAACTTCCTAGTTTTCGAGGAGGGGCTTGTTGGACGAGTGACTACCGACCTGGCCACAGGTTTTGAGTTCAAGTACCGGCGGTGCAATGGATGTTTGTAGTGGTTTGGAATCCACTTTAAGTCGCAGTTCCCGGTCTAATATGACTGTAGAGCTTCCGGCTGACAATCCTACACCGTAAAAAGGAAACATCTCCTGTCTCGAAATTTGCCAATAGGCAGACGGCTTTGGCCCAGCATGGGGCTGTTGCGAAACTGATGATGATGATGATGAGTTTTCGATGAACGAGAGGTTCTACAGTTTAAGATCAGCGCAATGCTTCTACCAACTGGGTTCTAGATATAATTAGATTTTTGTAGGAACTTAAGGCAGGAAATAGATCAGAAAACTGGCGGCTTATCTATAGAACTTCTTAGACGTAGTTCTCAACATTAAGGGGTAGGTTCTTAATTACATTATTACTGTTACTCTCCCCCGATATTTCAATTTCGTTTGTAATTTAGAGGTGAGGTGGGCTATCTTTCTAATCTACACCTCTTGTCCTTCCTTGGGTCTCATAAAACCTCAGTTTATTAGTGATCATTAGCAGGTTTTTTTTACTATGGTCTACATTTTTTTATTCGAGTATTTAAAGTATTCCAGCAGCTCTTTTCTTCCTTTTAAATAGTGACTACTTCACTTTTGTCACATCAATTTCTGAGTTCACTGATGTTCTGGGATAGTCCCCAATGTAATGGATCACTAAAATATTTGTCTACTTGGCAAGTCTTGTAACTGTAATTGGCTTAAGAGAACCTAATGCAGTAAAACTTAAAAAAAACAACAACCTTTTTTTATTTGACATTTTACAATTAAACTGTCTTAATAATAATTTAAAAATTCAAAATACAAGATTAAAATTTTATTCAGTTCAATCATTGAATGCAGTTTTGATGAAACTTGAACTTATTTCCCATCGGTTTGATGATGACATTTTGTCAAGTTTGTAAATAAATGTGTTAGATTTTATGCCAAAAAATAATTCACTTATACATGAATTTATAGTTTTTCTAAATTCCGCATATAAAAATTAGTAATAGATTTATTCGTATTTTATATCTTTTTTTTTTTAAAATCGCGACCTACAAACCTTCCCAGATAAAAAATATTCTCTTACTTCCTAACTTCTATTTTTTTCTCTTTCTTCCTTTTCACTTACACAATGAAATATGTAAGATGCATTTAGTTGTTTAATGTCAGTTGGAAACTAAACTTAACTTTAGATTGCTTTAGTTTTTCGGAAAAAAAATGTTTTATTACACTTTCAAATTTATTTTCTGAACAATTT
>BPLQ01005803.1:2472477-2490055 GCA_021605075.1 Caerostris darwini | reverse complement strand
ATTTATTTTCTGAACAATTTAAAAGTAAACAGCTTTGCGATACATATACACATGCATATGTAAGTGTCTTTTTTGAGGTCAGCAATCTATTTTTTTCAGCAAAACAATGTTAAAACATAAGGACGAAAGTAAATAAATATAATTTACAACAAATTAATTTATAAGATATTCTTTTTTACTAATAAGTATTACATTTACCTATTTTTGAAGAAAATTTTCTCTCATTTGCCTTCTTTATTCACACTTTACAGATTTGACAAATTTTAATGGTAATATACTAGTCTGCTATTCGTAGCAATTACGATTTTTTCTGTGATATAAAAATGAATATGATGATAGAAAAATAAATTATACTCTCGAATTTATTTTTCTCTTATAGCATAATGTATGTTTTCAATGGAAATATGAACTTTTTAATTTTTTCATTAATTATTTCAAACCTGAATTTTGCTAAAAAGAGTTTTCGATATTAAGTAAAAATTACACCATAAAAAAGTAAAAACTTAGGAATTTTTTTCTTCTTTATTCATCAGCTTCCTGCTCCAATTATGCATGCAATGCTACCTGATGGCCAAATGGCCGTTCTGGCTTTTCGTATCATAGGCTTCAGGTTCGAATTCTGGTGGTAGCATGGATGTTTGTTAGTGGTTCGGAATCTACTTTAAACTGCAGGTTCCAGTCTGTTTAGCCTTCGTGTGCGCAAGATTACCATAGAGCGATAAACCAAATCAAACTATGTATGCAATGAACAATCCACCAACAGGGATGTGTGGTGTGGAATATGTTTTCAGGGAGAATTTTAAGTAACAGCTGTTCTGCATTTAGGTGTGGTTGCATTTTCTCTCAGAAAACCCAAATTACTCTGACCAAGCACTGCAGTTGCCGATGCCAAGAACTTCGCATACATATTATCACAATTGCCATCGAGACTCCTCGTTTGTGAAAGCACAGACCGCAAAATTAGGGATTGAATTAAGCCATTATCTTTTTACGTATATAAAAAATGTACTCGTTGTAAGAACGGCTTTAATGCTTTAAGAGAGTTAGTGTAGTATAGTTAGTTTCTAGTTAATGTATTATAGAGATAATAAATTCTTCTAATTTACAGGTTAGCTATACGTTGTTATTTAAATAAATTTTGATGTAAACCTTATTTTAAACTCTCGTTACTAAAGTTCATTTCTC
Organism: Caerostris darwini; assembly: GCA_021605075.1. Lineage (NCBI taxonomy): Eukaryota > Metazoa > Arthropoda > Arachnida > Araneae > Araneidae > Caerostris > Caerostris darwini. Next base: position 2,488,870 of record BPLQ01005803.1, on the reverse strand, counting down.
TTTATTTCAGTGTGCTTCTAATATTGAAAGGAAAAATCTTCGAACTATTTTTTTTTATTATAAAGAATGAGCAGTTCAGGATTTTGGTATTCTGAGACCAGAAACAGTAACTCATTCACCTTATGAGATTCATTCAACTTTTGGGATCTGGAAAATTGGATGTTGAAATTGAATTGAATTGCAAATTGAATGGAGTTCCATAAAATAGATCTGAATAAGTGAGACAGAGTTTTTTTTAAGCTTCCTTTTCGGCTACGGCCTATTACCGCTTATCAAGATAAAAATAGACACCAATGGATATTAAATAAAAAACTTGAAAGAGGACGCTGTGTTTTTACACTAAAACTCTTTTCAAGAACAATAATGCAATGATTTATTTCACACTTTTTAAAAAAGAAAAAAATCAGGATAGACAATTTTCTCGACATCAGTCGCCCTGTAGATTAAAATTGAGAATGTTTCAGCATCACTACTTTCTTTTTTTTTTTTTTTTTTTTTTTTTTTTTTTTTTTGATATTAAAGGAAATATCAAACTTGTTTTGGGATATGTTTTCAAGACAGCCGTTAGCAGAAAATAAATTGAAATGAAAGTACTTTTGCGAAATAAAATTCATCTATCGTATAAAAATAAAAAAAATAATTTTATGAGACCCAAAAAATTTTTTTTGTTCACTTATTAAATGTAAATGTTACTGATGTTAGAAAAAAGAATTCACAACGATGAGAAAATTGAAAAAAAAAAAAAAAAAAGTATATTTTTGTTAAGTTGTTTACAAAAATGACTCATATTTCATCCTAAGTTTTAGATTTCAAATACCACGTGATGGAAGTATGGCTCACATAGAATATATGGCTGAAACAACAATATTCTATATTTTATCATAATATAGAACTTATCCCAATTTAATCAAGAAGTACAGAGACGTCTGAGAAATCACTGATTAATAATACTTTTACTGAAAATGGAGCTAACAATGAACTGACAATTGAGTCGTTCTTGTAAAATATAGAACAAAAAGTTTTGCTAAAATTTTTTACTTATAATCACCTAACTGCAAGGTATTCATAATAATTCATTATATATTATTAATGTGATTTTAATTTATAGTAATATTAATAATAAAAGAAAGAATGTTTTTATAACAGGAATTTCATTTGATCAAAATAAGTTATTGCGTTATATTTTGCAGTAGAAAAACTCAAACCGTTGGATTAATAACTGTTTTAAATAATGAAGTATAAAAATTAACATCATTTTTGAATTTCTTTTTTAAAATCTTTTACATAATTTGAGCATGACTCGTGGTTTCAGTGGCAACGCGCCGCTGGTGATCATTAGGGCAGAGGTGCAATCCGCTGGTGGCTTTGCTGTAGACACTGCTTCAAAAAACGAAGAGACTCGATGGCGTTTGTGATGTTCAGCATCTTGTCTCATGAGTCGGATTACCTGGTGGATGTTTTCCGGGTTTCTCCGTACGATACGCAAATGCGGGGTAATCCCTCCTAAAAGTCCCGCCCTTTCCCCGGAAGGCACTACCCTCCTTCTTCAGTGATACGGAGTCGAGTCAGACTTCTACCTACTGAAGCTGTCCCTCCCCTTTTCCCTCCTTCCATGAGACCACACGGGTTCTGGGACTTGGTCTCGATATTGCTGTCTACCAAGTAGGATAAGAAACAATCAAAAAATATAATTTGAAAAGGCTTTTGAGTATTTCAGCTTTGTTATATGATATTTAAAGAATTTGTCAGACAAAAGTTATAATATTTTTATGATTTTTAAAGTGACTGTAGTTGAAAATAAAAATGATTAGTTTGCCGACTGTAGCATATATAAACACATTTATAGTGCATGAGGAGTTTCAGTTAAATAATAGTGAATTGAAGTAGTTATTTTTATCATGCATTATTATCTAACATTGAAAGTCTAGTTATATGATTTTATTTAAATAGTGTAACCAGAGATTTTATTTCATTGAGAGTAAAACTATTAAAAAGACAAAAGAAAATAATTATGTCATACATTTATGTCGACATTATAATAATTTGGTAATAATTTTGAACTATAATAATTTTTTAACTATAATATTTAAAATTATTAGTACTCATAAATTACATTTATGCATAAACTATGCAACGTTACTAATGTTGCATAGTTTATACATGAGTTAAATACATATAGTCATATATTGTATATTAAATTATATTATATTATATATTATTATTACACAGTTAAGTCAAGAATAAATAAAATATACAGTTCTTATTAGGACACCGTTATTTTATTTTAAAACTAAGTTATAAGTTACACGAGTTTGTATTGAAATTATTTGAATATTGTTTCGAAATATATTTGATAAGACATGCTTTCCTATAGATGAAAAAAATATAATCGAAATATTTTGCACTATCCGTAACATTTTTTTAATTATAATATTAACCGGGCCTTGCCGAATGACTAGCGCTCTGGCGCTCGGTGCCACTTTGGGTTCGAGTCTCGGTGGTGCCAGGGATGCTTGTAGTGGTTTGGAATGTACTTTAAACCGTAGGTTCCGGTCTAATATGACTGCAGAGAATCGGACTGACAACCCAACCTCGTAAAAAGAAAAATATCTCCTGTCTAGAAATCTCTCAGCAGGTAGCCGGCCTTGGCCCACCATGGGGCTGTTGCGCCACTGATGATGATAATAATAATATTAACTATAATATTTACAATTATTAACACTCAAAAAGTACTTTTATGTATAAACTTTGCAACATTACGAATGTTGCATAGTTTATACATAAGTTAAGTATATACACTCAAGAGAAAAAACATTATGACCACCTGTCAATAACGAGTTGGCCCACCTTTGGCGCGCAACACACCTTCAACCTGCCTTGGCATGGATGCCACAAGTCCTTGGTAGATGGCCGGAGACAGATTGTACCAGATGTTTAAGCAGCGGTCACTCAAATCCGAGATATTGCGAATTGGTGGTCTTTGAACTCTGAGCTGCCGTCCCAGGACATCCCAAATGTGTTCTATCGGATTGAGATCCGGTGAGTCAGGCATCCGGGACATTAACTGGAATTCAGCATCATGTTCCTGGAACCACTCCAACACAATTTTAGTTTTGTGACAAGGGGCGTTGTCCTGTTGGAACATTCCATTTCCAGCTGGTCTGCTCTACCACAACTACGGGTCCCAGAGACGCCCAAGAGAACGTCCCCCAAAGCATAATACCGCCACCACCGGTCTGTGTATGACCTACTGTACATTGAGGCAGCAACTGTTCGCCTGGAAGATGGCGTATCCTGACACGGCCATCGGCGTGATGAATGACAAACCGTGATTCATCTGACCAGGAAACTCTCTCCCACTGATCCATGGACCAGTCACGATGTTCCTGGGCCCAGCGCAGGCGTAGTTGGCGATGACGCTTGGTCAGCAAAGGCACACGAGTGGGACGTTTGCCACGTAGCCCCATATCCAACAGTGTCCGCTGAACAGTGTGCTCCGATACTATTCTACTTGGACCTGCATTATATTGGGATGTCAGCTGAGCCACTGTCTGGCTCCGGTTTTGCTTCCCCATGCGAGACAGTGTCCGACGACCTTTTTCTTTCATAGCGTGTGGACGTCCAACACCATGTCGTCTACTGCTGGTTTCACCGTCATTCATCCACTTTGCATAAGTACTAACAACTGTAGATCGCGAACAACCCACGAGTCGTGCAGTTTCGGAAATTCTTGTTCCGAGCCTTCGAGCCATTACAATCTGCCCTCTATCAAAGTCGCTTAGATCCGCAGCCTTTCCCATCACACACAGAAGTAAGTGAAAGAATGATTCTTCAGACTCTCCTGCAGCAGTTAAATACCACTTCCACCTGATCACGTGCCTTCCACGTCATCCAGGCGAGTTCATTGCAAAATGTAGGGGTGGTCATAATGTTTTGGCTCTTGAGTGTATAGTGATACATTATATAGTACATAATTAAGTCAAGAATAAAATATACAATTCTTATTTGAACCACCGTAATCTTATTTTAAAATTGAATTATAAGTTACAAATGTTTGTATTGAAATTGTTGAATATTGTTTTAAAATATATATGATAAGGCAGGCTTTCCTATAGATGAACAAAATATGATTGAAATAATATTCATTAATCGTAAAATTTTGTATTCTTAATATTTTTAAAGTTTTCTTTAAAAAAAAAAAATGAAAATTGCTGGAAAGGTGATATCGAGGTGATACAAAATAGACCGTATGAAAATTGCTCGAAATGGCTTATGATGCATCTCCAGTCATCAATCAAAATGACCTGTTTACTGAAACTTCGTCGATATTTTTGCCCAATATTCTTTTAACTTAATATTTATAAAAGAAATTAGAAATGTCTCGGGAAAGAATAAGTCCGTTGCATTTGTCAAACATCGGCAATCAATTTATGTTTGCCACAAATTGATCCAGATTTTGCTAAATTTATAAGGAATACGATTGCTGCTTAGTATTGATAGAAGGAACAGAAATATAACTAAAATGCTTTTCTCATTGTTCAGAAAAAGTTTTAAAGCATTATTTTTATATTTAAAACAATATACTACTGTGACCAAAAAGTAAAGCCATTTTTCAATTTAAAATGTCCGGAACATATGGAATTTCATTTTAACTTCTGTATGGAATTTCATTGAACTTTTGTAGGTTGCTGGCGCTGTCCTTGACATCTGTGTGAAATTTGGCGTCAAAATATTCATTAGTGTTTGAGTTACGCTTGGCTTTGTGAGACGCTAAAACAGATTCCAGCGATTTTTGAACTGTCTGAATTAATTGAGCAAAGAACTTGCATTCAATTATGTTTGCGGAAACGTGTAGAATGTTATAGAAGGCATTCGGTGAGCATTCCTATCGGAAAGAAATGTTTAGAAGTGGTATAAACAGTTCAAAGAAGGCAGAGAACGCGTTGAAGACGAAAAGCCCTGCTGGTCGGCCATCAACCTCAACCGATGATGGTCACGTCCAAAAAATTAAAGATTTGTTGCTTGCAAACCTTCGATTTACAATTAGAGACCTTGGTGATGATGTTGGAATTTCAAAAAAATTGGTGAATTCCATTTTGGGCCCCAAACGCGTCAAATTTCGATCGGTTCCGAAAACACTGAATGCGCCAGCTCACACTGCATTGATTCTTCGTCACTTTTTCGCCTAAAATGAAAGCCATATCGTTCCACAACCATCATATTCACACCGTGTGACTTCTGGCTATTCCCTAAACTCAAAAGACCACTCCGGGGACACCGTTTTGAGTCGATTGAAGAGATTCAACGTGAATTGGCGCGCTCTTTGAAGGCCATCCCTGCCGATAACTTTTTAGCATGCATTGAGAATCGGAAAAAAGGTTGGCATAAGTGCATTGTGTCCGGAGGGGATTACTTTGAAGGCGATGAAATAAATTAGAAGAATAAATAAAGAGTATTTGAAAAAAAATTTGGTCTTCCTTTTTGGGCACAGTAGTATATTATATATGTATGTATACATATTAAATAGGACAAAAAGAATTCAAGATTGCATTTGTGATGTTCAGCATTTGGCCTCGTTAGTCGGACTACCTGGTGGGAGTTTTCCGGGTTTTCTCCCATAAGATAAGAAAATGCAGAGTAGTTTCCGTTAAAAAGCACTACCCTCCTCCTTTAGCGACACGGAGCCAAGTCTGACTTCTAGCTACGAATGCTCCGTCACAACAGAAGCTGCCCTTTTCCTTCCATCCCATCCGACCTCTGAATATCTAATGGGATGTCCGTCCCAGACACACACACACAACAGGCCCCAACAATTTAGTATTTCAATGAATCAGTATTTTTTTTGTCAGTGTCAATTTTATCATCGCGCCTGAATTAGTTGATTGAGCCACCTTTTTCATGGTTTAGTTTTATCAAATATTCATCGAATATTGAAGCTGATAAAAATGATGTAATCGATAAGCTAGGAAATGATAAAAGAAGATTGAATTTTAATTTATAATTTGTTTACATAACTTTTTAGATAATAAATTTTTATTTTTCTTGCAATATTTCTTAGTTTTATTGTTCTATTCTTTAAGTATATAAATCAAATTGCAATGTAAAAAATATTAATAAAATAATTGATACATATATATATATACATATATAATTTTGAGTTAAGATATCTTTTCTATTACTTCTAATTTAGTATTACCTGTTGAGCTTTCACAAACACTTTATTTTGTTGGTCCTCACCTGAGACAAAATTCTGAGTACGCACCTGTTCAAAACAGCTATTTATTTAAAAAAAGTTTGAAAGAAAACACACATTAGTATGAATACACTGGTATTTGGAATTAGGATTTCATTCTTCTATTGTTTCAAGAGAACAAAATTAATTTTTAATTTAATTAATTTTAGCCTGAATTCGGCAAATGAATAAAACTTGCCGGCTAATTAAATTAAAGCTAATTTTTAATAAAATCTTTTTTTTTTTTGTTCTTACATGCTTTATTTTCCCTGTTAGCTATTTTTTCAATAGAAAGTGAAAAATTCAACCAATTTTCAATTTATAATAAAAAGTATTATAATTGTATAATGTGATTAATTCCACTTTTCATTCAAGCGTTGTATGTTATTTCTTAACAAGCTAATTCCAGTTTATTAGTAAATAGTAAAATCAAATAGATGTCAAGAACACACCTATAAATGCATTTTTTCTGCTTCTAATATTTTATTATAATAATTAACATGCAGACATTGAGTTTGTAAATGCAAACTTTTTTTCTTTAGTCACAAAAAGTTTTCAGTTTATTAAGCTGTAGAATATGTATCAATTTCAATAAGGTAAATAAAAGCTTATAATAGTTAAGACAGTGTGAAATGGAAACAAAAATAAAAATGAATATTTAGCGTTATTATAAACGTAGGCAAATTTCTTATTATTTTGCCAATTTATGAGCTTATTTTATAGAGTTTCTACAATAGTTTGCAGAAAAGTTTTCTTCTCTTTCTCAATTGTCTAATGCGGCTTTTAAAAATAGAATTTGCTTCATATATTTTTGTTCCATATTTATGTATATTTAATTATTAATAAGCTTCTTTATAAATTTTACGATAAAATTTCTGTACCAATATTCTAATTTATGTAACAAATTACATAATTATTGTATAAATCTATAATATTTTCATCGAGGAAATATTTGTTATTTACAGAAATTTTGTTAGTTATTATAAGTTTGATCTGCCTTTACTAATCATCTAATTTGTAGAAAATCATGAAAAATGATGGTGAGAATTACAAGATTTTCAAAGTAGTTCTGTCAGAATATTATATTCTAAAGGCTATATTAAACGGAAATGTTACGAAAGAAAAAAATAGCATATTCAATATTCTGCAACAGCTTGAACTGAATTTAAACATTTTTTTAAAGGATGGTTATTTGTTGTATATAATTGATTGATAATATTTCTACATCAACGCAGTAGTTACATAATCTTTTTCTCAATAAAAAAAATAATCATGTATTCTTTTATAAAAGTGATTTTAACATTTTATAACAGTAACATAATTTTAATATAACTTTTTACCTTAAAGAGGAGTTTTCGCCAATCTTGTCATACATATAAAAATAAATAATTGTATTTATTTATAACTCCTAACTAAGTTTTTTTTTTATAAATATCTGTTAGAAATTTTTTTTATATTAATGAACTTACATTTTTCCGACGAACAATGTATAATTTTTTTCAAATTATATTTGACATTATTTTGTTTCTTAGAAATTGTTTCGTATAAATTGTATAATCATCATTGTTTTGTTTTATACAAATATAAAAACACAATTCACTAATTTTTATACGAAGAGCACGATTGTGAAAAAAGATTTCGAGATGGATTTAAAATAATTTTTTTTCTCAAAGAAATCCTATTCATAGCAGTAAAATACATTACTTTTTTATACTTATAGTTTAAAAAAATGTCAAATTTAAGCTTTTATATTATTCCAATATTTATAAATATGAAAACATAATTTATTAATATAAAAACATAATATATTAATATAAAAACATAATATATTAATATAAAAACATATATCTAAATATAAAAACACAAATCACTAATTTTTATAGGAAACCACGATGGTGAAAAATGATTTCGAGATGGATTTAAAACATTTTTTTTTCTCACAGTGTTTCTCAAAGTAGAAATCGTGTTCAAAGCAGTAAAATACGTTACTTTTTTATACGTATAATTTAAAAAAATGTCAAATTTATGCTTTTTTTTCACTCCAATATTTATCTCCAATGGGGAAAAAAAAGGATTATATCAAAGAAATACCTTTCGACAGAAGAATATATATATTTTTTAATATTTCCGCTCTAAAATTCATTTTTATGACCCGTAGGAGAAAAAACTCAGTATTATCAAAGTTCGATTAATAATCCTTCACACTCAGGACCTTTCAATACAGGTGACGGAAAAACGGACAACTCGGGGGAGAGCAGTGCTGGCTAACACCACCAGGTGTCGCTGTTTTCGGGAAATAGTCGGGAATGGCCTCAGCTAGTTGTCAGTTCAAGTTTCCCAGTTCGAGTTGTTGGAAGTTTCGGTTTTCTCGGCAGTCCGGAAACAACGGACCCACTCGGTTGCGCGCTTTCGGGATTTTCCGGAAACAAACTTTGTTGTAGTTTAGTTTTAGTATGTTGAGCGACACAAGTTCAAGTATGTTAAGTGATAATTCGACAAGTTTATCAACTTTGGAGTCCTCCAATTCACTTCCCGTAATTTTGAAAGTAACTTTGGTGGTAAGTGCGTGCATTACCTCCACTTTAGGAAACGTGTTTTTTCTCCTAATTTTCTCTCGGAGTTTACGGGAAAAAAGGAGGAATAACAATCGTTACAGAGTCATTGATATTATTCTTGCATCTCTTGCAATTTTAGCACTTTGCCGCAGTGTTTTGTTGGGTCCCACGCAAACGGTGTCATTTATTGCAGGTAAGTTGCTAAGAATGAGATACAATAAAGGTAATTTTTGTCATTCACATGTATGAAAATATATCACATATATATAATATATAGGAATATATGATCTTTCATATTAATTTATATAATTTCATTGCATAAATTAAAATGAAAGATCATGTAAACAGAGCAACATATTCCTTTTTTTTTAAAATTTAGTTGATGGATAAATTAAATGCTCAGTTTCTGGAAAAAATATAAATAAATGATAAATGTCATTTCTTTTTTTCTTTTTTAAATACATGAATATATAAAATTTTCCTTGATTTTGCTTTAAAAACCATGTTTTTTTAAGACAGGAAAAAATAAATTTTGTTTAAAAGTGTTTATACACCTGTGACATACTTTTAATTAATTCAGGACAAATTCCAAAAAAGCATTTATATTATACTTAAACATTGAATTCATAAAACCTAAAATTTTTTTACCTTGTTGTAATTTTTTTTGTTTTAATTAACTTGTTTAATTTTATTTTACTTTGTCTTAACTTAATTTTTTTACCTTTTATTTTTTTTTTATCTTAAGAGACTACAGAAATTCAAGTTATGATTTTTATTAAATAATTTACATCTATCACAATTATTTGAAGAATGTCACAGTGGGTTTAAGAAATGGAAAAATTAATACAGCATGTTGAAATTTATTATTAACTAAAAAACGTAAATAATTGAAACAATAATGGGAAATATGAAACGTGTGAAAGTTAATATATAATTTGCAATAAAGGTTATTAACGAGTAAATATTAAGAAAACATTTTGGCTTTTTCGGATTATACTATTAATTTCTAGTTAAATAAAAGTTATTTTTTATTTCAGGAAATAGTTTTTTCAACATTTCTATTAATTTAGAGACATTAATATACACAAAAATGCTTTTTTCTTTAATAATTATGGTGGTATTAATTTCAAGATTTTTAATTTTTATAATCAGACAGAAATCTAATTTCCGTCTTAAATTTGGTTAAAAAAAAGAAAGTGATCTAATTTAAGTGGTTATGTTTATAAAAAAATACCAATAGTTTATTGACACAAATTTATTTTTTTGAGAAGAAAGTTGTGATTTGTTAATTTAGTATTTGGATTCTGAACAAAATTTCGTCTAAATATGAATGAGTAGGTCTTAGATAAAAATATTATAACAATTAATGAAAAGAAGCAGATTATTATTAATGATTACATTATTTTATAAAATTTTGTCGGACATAAATTTTATATTTAAGAACTTTAAATAAGTAAATATTCGTCACAGTTTGAAACATATCATTATAGCACACACACACACACACACATATATAAATATAATTTCTAAAAAATTTCACTGGATGAAGCTGGTTCTTTAACAGATTTAACAAATCAGTTTTGTTCCTATTTCTGGTTCCAAATTGATTTTTTACTTATTCTTTGAAATTAAAAAAATTAAAAGAAGTAAATTGCCAAGTGTGTAATGCATTTGATTGACTTTATACTTATTAAAATAATGTTACTTTATTGATGACATAAGATGTCATAATTAAATCTTTAAGTAAAGTGTATAAAAAAAAAACTGTCAAAATTTATACCGCAGTAACTTTCCCTTATTTGAAATCTGATGAATTTTTAAAAGCATGTAACAATTTAATAACTTTTAAGATATTAAATGAATAAATAGTTGTCTAATAGATATTTGTTGAACTATCAGCAAAATGATAATGATATTCAAGAATGTAATTTTTTTTTGGAGAAAAGTGTGGCAAATATATTTCTCAAATACAATTTTTGACATTTAATGAATTCAAAAGAATGAAATGAATACAATGAATTCAGTTATAACTTGATGCTTTTTCATTAAAGTTTAACTAGCCATAAATTTTTCTATAAAAAAGTATAGCTATCAAAATGTGTGTATTCTAATACATTTATTTAGCATTGTTTGAAAAAGTTAAACATTGGTCATAGTCAATAAAAGTATTTTATTATATATATCTTATTGTTCATTGTTTTTAGATGTATAAACAAATATATTTAAATACATAAATTAATCCAAACAATACCGTTTAAAATAATAAGTAAATCTACTTTAAAATTATTTGTTAAAGGCATAAATCATGTTTGACAAGATAAAATAAAATGTGAGTTTGTTGTAATAGTTAAAAATAAATTTACATTTTAAACGAATGTTACTAAAAGCTATTTAATTAACTATACATATATTTAAAAATTATTTTACTAATAATTTTTCTCAAAAACTTATTACAAATTTGTACTTTAATAAAAGACAATAAAATAAATTATTTAAATTGTGAATTATTCTGGATATATTTCAAGCGACTTTAATGAAAGAACACAATGTATTCAACGAATAAAGTTAAATAATAGAATAAAAATGTAGAATTAAAATTAAATAGAATTAAAACTGAATAAAAATTAATTCAGTTCAACAATGAATTAGAAATCAAAAATTAAATATTAAATATAACCTAATAATTATTAATATCTCAATTCAATGAAATTAAAAATAATCGCTGCTTGATAAAATAGTATTTATATAATGTAATTTCTCAAAAATTAATACGTAATTCTAAGCAATTCTTTCAATTGAATAAGTAATTCTTTTAAGTGAATAAGTAATTTTAAAGTAATAAATACTAACTAATTCTTTCAATTGAATAAGTTATTCTTTTAACTGAATAAGTAATTCTAAGGTAATACTAACTAATTCTTTCAATTGACTATTTTAATGTGAACACATTTTATGCTCAATTATCTTCATAGAAATTTTTAAGGAATCTTAAATAATTAAAATAATCCTTATTACATTTCTATGGTTGTTATTAGAAACTTTAAACAATTTTGTTCAAAATTATTTAGAATGAACCTTGAATAAAGTTACGTAAATTTTTTATTTAAAAAAATTTCGATGATAATTCAGTAATACAATATAAAGTGATATCTATATATAAGTGCATTGTTATTACCTTAAAAGGTTTTTGTAATCATTATGAATCGAAAAAAAACCCAAATATTAATTCGTAAATTTATAAATATTTTTACTTAAAATATTTCTGAGTTGGAAATACTTATTTAAGTTCTTCAAGTCAAAAATACTTTTTATCTTGTAATTCACTAATATCTTGATAGAAATAAGTCACATCATAGCAAAACTCTTTTTTGTTGCAATTTTATTTTTATTATTAGGTACTCCAGGAAAGTACCCATGTACTTTAGAAAGTTGTTTAACAAAGAGGTTTTGAAAACTTTAGTAAACAAGTTAATTGTACTTAATCTGATTATACGATATTTATCAAATTTTTAAAACTTTTTTTACTGTTGAATAATAAAACAATTTTTTGATAACATACCTTTTATTCTCTTTTCTATTTTTAAAGATGAAGAATATTTTGAAATATGTTTCAATATCTTAAGAGCAATCATTCTTCATTATTTATATCGTACAAATAAAACAACATATAATTTTAAATAGCAAAATAAATAAATTCTATTCGTAAATTAAAAAACACCCATTAATAAAATCTGAAAGAGTCGGTTATGTAAGATATCTTAAAATAATTTGAAAAGTATAAAATCTTTCATTTAAAATCTTTTTGATAAATTAGCTTTCTAGAAAATTAAAAGAAGTCAAGATATTGGAATATTTAAATCTAGTAATTTTTCATTTTATTTTTAATGAAAAATAGTGTTTGTGGTTTTTCGTTTCCCATTCATTTGCTTATCGTTCTAAAAAGCTTTCATCAAATTGTTTCAGAAAAAATTTATAGCTTAGTAATTTTTCATTAGAAATGATTTTAGATAGTTATTTTAAAATAGTAATATAACAAAAACAATGGGCAGTTAAATAATATTAATTTGTTTCGATTTCCGTGTGAATAAAGTGGATAATATTTTTAAAATTATGTATGGAGATTTCAGGATTCACTTGTGCATGCCACAGTTAGTTCACTAAAGGCTTGGAAGGTGGATGAGGGTGTGCGAGGGCAGGGAAGGATTTAGTCCCTTTCTTAAGTACTTTCGTGGTAAACGGCACCACTTTTGCGTGTCGTGTTATTGAAAAAAGTTGACCATATTGTTATTGTTCGGTTCATACCAGTCAATTTAAGATGCTCACTCACATTCTTACTATGACTATCAATTATAATAGTGGAAGATTTGTTGGGATTCAGATTAGATATGGAATTATGTCATGTATTTTTTTAAATTGATTTCGAAATATCATAATTATCAATGGCTTTAATTCTATCGAATCAAAATTTATTTTGTTGTAGTAGTTGCTAAATTATCATAATAGAATGCGATTAAACTAAATGGAAATTAATTCTTTATTGTTTGAATAAGGTGGATAATATTTCTAAAATTACATGTGGAGATTTCAGGATTCACTTGTGCATGCCACGAGTAGTCCATCAAAGCCGTAGAAGGTGGATGAGGGTGTGCGTGGTTGGGGAATGATTTATTGCCTGCCTTGAGTACTTTCATGGTAAAAGGCACCACATTTGCGTGTCGTGGAGAAAACTTGACCAGATCTGTTCATACCAGTCGATTTGAGAAGCTCACTCATGTTGTCACTATGACTATTAATCATAATAGTGGATTCAGATTAGATATGGAATTATGTAAATTTTTAAAAATTGATTTCGAAATAATTATCAATGGCTGTAATTCGATTGAATCAAAATTTATTTTATTGTAGTAGTTGCTAAACTATCATAATAGAATGCGATTAAACTAAATTTGAAATTAATTCTTTATTGTTTGAATAATCGTTAAAATTTACAAGAGCGACACAAAACTTTGTATTGTTATTATGATAAAACGCGCATAATTATTATAATAACTCGTAATATTCTCAACTTGTATTTGGAGAATAACAAAGAAAGCAACACAAATATGTTAATTTGAAGATCAAACAAGTTTTAAGACACCTTGAATTTCCGATAATTATTCAATAGTTTCATGTAAAAATTTGATGTCGACAGTGTCATACATAATAAATGTCTCGTATCAAGCAGTTTATTCTCGTTCTTTCAAAATTTCTGAAAAGTTATGACTATTTTAGCAAGTAAAAAAATATTATATTTATTGCTTGTTTAGTCAATGGTTTAACTATCGAGAATATTATGAGAAATAATATCCAATAAAGTGTAACGTATTTAAGTGCTATCCCCTGTCTATAAAAGTGATGTGTTAACTTTCATTAGCTTCATCCCTTTTCTGTTGGTCGAAGACATTATCGCAGAGGTTTGGATGAAATCCTGCCTTCAGGGTAATTACATAGACAAATTGCAACCTCAACAAAATAAAAGGTGTCTTTGCCAGTCTTTTGCTTAACTGTAGACTTACCAACAAGTCATAAAAATTTTACCAAATAATTTTTTTTTCTTCGAAATTTACGAGTACTCTGAGGTTATATCTTTTTCTATACTTAGATATCGGAATTTAAGACTTTGCTGGCAGATTGAGAAGATTCAGCATTTTATTTGATAGGGTTCAGTTTATGTAATCGAAGAATACGCCTGATCAGAATTAAGTCCAGCATATTTTGCTTCTGACAAAGCATTAAAAAATTAAAAATGCAAATTTACATTGACTTAGGAAATTTTATGTAGTTAATTTTAAGTTAATCTATTTCGAATGATATATATTATTCATTATGTATGCTATATATAAAGACAAAATCCATAGAACATTACCCCCCCCCCCCCCAGTACACAAAGGAATATTTTGAACATCTTTGCATGGTTTTGATTTAGTAGTCAGTTTGTATTTGTTTTATTAAAGGTCATTTGACTAAATATATGAAATTAAACTAATTTTTAAACAAAAAAAAAATAATAATAATAAATAAAAAATAAAAAAAAATAAAAAATAAAAAATAATAATAAAAAATACGAGTTATATAATTTATATAATTAAATAGTTAGTATTATATAAATGTTTTAATGGTTTAATTATATTTGCATTGATCATACTAGTATTTACGACTGCATTTAATACAATGAATACAGAAAGTGTTCTCACATTTGCGATTATATTTAACTGAAGCCCACAGCTGAAGTGAAATACATGAATTTAAATTTTACTATAATCATTTAAAATCACCATAATAAATATATTTATTAATAAAATACATTTAAATAATATTATTATTTATAAAATATATTTTATAAAAATATATGAAATTTATTTTAATAATATTTGATCATATTTAACTTACCTTTCAAATTATTGTTAATATTCTGTATAGAAATAAAATTAGAGCCTTTTGTAAAAATATGTTTTTTTTGGTGTATCGTTCCTAAATAATTTTGAAAAATTTTACTACCCGTTAGACTTTTGATAGATAGCAATTAAAGGATTTTTTATACAAAAGCCTAGTATTCTATATATACTTTGATGGAAGAGAAGGGGGGGGGGGAAACAGCAAAATTTCCAACATGAAGTTTGAATCATTGCGAGATATATATATATATATATGCTTCTATAATCCCCAACAAATCTACTTATGTTTGAAAACAGTGGCTGCAATTTGCCATATCAGCATGAATCGAATTTTTGTTCATTCACTCTCCAACTAAGCATTTTGCCCCATAAGTACAAAGTAAGACTTGCATCAACTTTATCTATCCGTAGAGTTTAAGAATAATAAATGCTTGGAAAATATTTATTGTAATGGAAATAAATGTTGGCTATAAATGTTTTTGTAGAGTGATTTGTAGTGTTTAGACTTGAATACTTTTCTTGAAATGTTAAGTTACGATTGAGCTGTTTCGAAGTTTGTCTACTTAACCTTTTCAGAATAATAAATGGTCAGCA
Organism: Caerostris darwini; assembly: GCA_021605075.1. Classification (NCBI taxonomy): domain Eukaryota; kingdom Metazoa; phylum Arthropoda; class Arachnida; order Araneae; family Araneidae; genus Caerostris; species Caerostris darwini. Next base: position 2,473,055 of record BPLQ01005803.1, on the reverse strand, counting down.
GTTGACAGTATTTCATGGCTGATCTTCCTGATGTAGCAGCCTGAGCCTTTCAATTTACTTGAGTGTCGTAGGCTGTTGGTCACCATGGAAAATTAAGCAATGTACCTCTGAGATCCACGTCAATAACCCTAGAGGAAAGAATATTTAATAAATGTCTGCAAGGAAGTTGATTCTTACAATCTAATTCTGAGTTATTTCAGAAATAGCTTCAATAAGAACTCTTGTTTTTGCAATTCTGCTTTAAATGTAGAAACTTTTAATAAGTTTCTATGTAACGAGCTTATCTGGTCATCATATTATTTTTAAAACTGTCCAAAATTTAATCAAAGGAATAATTTTTTACAAATTATGAGTTTAATTTTCGTGGAAATGTTTCTTTGTGTACATTGCGGTAAGGAATTGATTTCTTTTATTATTAGCACTGCCCCGAGATATTTTTTATTTTTTACCTCTGATAAAAATGAAAATGATATTTTTGTTTCCTTTTTTTAATAAGACAGAAAGAATTTTAAAGGATAAAAAAAATTGCCAATTCCAGAAATTCTTATTATAGAAGAATATGAAATGAGTTTTTTTTT
>BPLQ01005803.1:2461904-2472467 GCA_021605075.1 Caerostris darwini | reverse complement strand
TTTAGTATCTTTAATCTTGCTTGTTAGTGAATGCAGTAGTTTTCATTATCGCCTCAGATAGATTTATCTGAAGAATAGGAGAAGAATCTATGAAGAGTAGGCGTGAAAAAGAATTAAAGTATAAATTGAAAGAAAATTTATTCTCGATTAATACAAAAAAAATAAATGACTTTTATAATAAAATAAAATAACCATCATCATCATGGTGCAACGGCCCCCATGTGGGGCCAAGGCCGTTTGCCTACTGGCAGATTTCGAGACGAGAGATGTTTTCTTTTTACGCAGTAGGGACGTCGGCCCTAAGCCCAACGATCTAGAGCCATATTAGACCGGGACATACGGTTTAAAGTGGATTCCAATTCACTAAAAATTTCTTTGATACCACCGGGACTCGGACTCGAAACCTGTGGCACCGAGCTTCAGAGCGCTAGTCACTCTGCCATCAGGATCAGGCCCCAAATTAATATATATATATATATATATATATATATAACGATATAAATTAATAAGTCAGTGTTTATTTTGTGGTTTTATTGTGTTTTTAAGTGTTTAAAATATTACGACTAACTAACTCCATGGCACTACAGTCCATGTTGGACCATGGCCGTCTGTCTACTGGTAGACTCCGAAACGGATGTTTTTCTTTTTACGAGATAGGGATGTCTGCCCTACACCCAACAGTCATATTAGACCGGGACCTATGGCTTAAAGTGGATTCCGAACCACTACAAACATCCATGATACTTCCAGGACTCGAACCCGAAATCTGTGGCAGAGAGCGTCAGTCATTCGGCAGTCAGGCATCCTAAAATGCAATAATAAGCCCTTAATATTTTTAAATTATTAAATTATATATGCTATGACGATATATGCGTTCGATTTTAACCAAACAATAATTTTTAAAAATTTGAATAATAGTTACACAATGATAGTTATCTTTAAACTGTAATGCATCTTTTTTGAGTTGTGTAATAAATTAAATTCGAAAACCTATCTCTATTGATAAAATAAATTACTGCTATTCATGAATAAAGTTTAATTTCTGTGTTGTTTGAGTTAATGAAGTTAAGTTGGTGCATTGTTTTAAGTTAAATAACAATACACCAACTTAGGATGGTGACTTAATATTTCAACTATTGTTGAAATGTTGAAATATAGGTTACTTTTCCTGCATGTGAACAAAAGAAGAAAATAAATTCAGCTCTATTTTCTCCCCCCATTGTTTATACATGCCATTGTTTACTTCAATCCTTTCAACTTCTCTCCTGCTCAGAATTCTTTCCGTATGTTTTCATGCATTTTTCACGTTTTCTTTCATTTTTTTTTTGTCTTTTTGTATTTATTGTTTTACTCGATAATATTTTTGTAATTTAGTGGTAATTCGTGTCATTTGTCAAGATCAGCTTATCTCGAAATTTCTATTCTCGATAACATGGAGTTTCGCATTCTTTTTTAATTACAAAATTTGATTTTAGTAGAAGATTTCACAATCTGTTTTCAAAATTCATTATAATTTTATTTGTTTTCTTTCTTTTATTATCTTGGGACATACTCATTGAAAAAAAAATTTCAAAATATTTAAGAACTCGTTATCTTTTTCTAGATCTGTCAAATGCACTTTTACGAAACTGCATACCTTTTTTTGCTGTTAACAGCAAATGAATGAGAATGCTGTAAAAACTGTAAAGGGGAACGTAATGCTTGTTAATACTTGAAAAAAAAACCGATTTAAAAGATTTACAAATGGCACTGACAATATTAATTAAAATTATTTAAATGTTACTAACGTATTTTAATTAATAAGAGGAGTAATAAATTGCTACAAATATTTTAGTAGAGCATTATTTATCATTACATAACAAAATCTGTTGGATCTAAGCAATTAATTTAAACTCATTCATTATTAAAATGTTTCCAAGTTGAGTACCGTTGTGTATTATATTTATGTATTTTAAATCGTTATGTAGGGATTGATGGCCGAGTGACTAGCGCTTTGGCGTTGAGCCATGGATGATAGTAGTGGTTAAGAATCCACTTTAAGTCGTAGGTCCCTCTTTAATATGACTGCTGAGCGTAGGGCTGATAATCCTACCCCTTAAAAAGTCAGCGTCACGGAACCAAGTCAGACTTCCACCTACGGATGATCGATCACAAAAGAAGCTTCCCTCCTTCCATGAAATCACGTGGGTTCTTGTATTTGGTCTAGATATTGCTGTCGACCAAGTGGGATAAGAAACAACAACAAATCGTTATGTAGCATATTTAGTAATATTTAGACTTGTACAAACTTAGAAACAAAGCGTACTTTCTTACGTAATTTAATTTTCTCCACATGTTCCCTGTAGCATGATTCAAATTTTTTAATTGTTTAAAGCATGCACACGGAAATTAATGCGAATAGTTTCTTATTTCTTTAGTACCCTATCGAATATTGTGAATGACTTAGGTATTAAATTTTACTATCTGCCAATGTTAAGCAAATGTGGTGGTTAAAAGAACTTTCTCGAAAGTGTTTTTGATTTTGATTTTCTTTTTTTTTTCACTGGATCTTTTCCTATAGTTTTAGATTTTTTTTTTTTGCATCATTTCGCTCTTCATTCATAAGTGTATTTATCTATCTTCTATGTTTCCTTAAATGTTATATCTGATAAGGTTGAGGTTGAGGATTGAGGTTGAAGGTGTAGCGGTTGTGCGTTCGAATTTCATTTTCGCCTAACCAGGGCCGCTTCAAATGCTAAATTGTCGTGAGTTTCAAAAACATGCTTTACTGACGTCAGTATACCTGACTGGGCATTTTCTTCACATATATAAGGCAGTGGATTATTTACTTTTAAGAAGATCCCTTAAGAAAGCGATTTCTTTTCCCAGATGAGGTATCCCCTTTCCATAATAACGCTGAGTCTGCTGAGTGAGTTCTTCCACATCCATGGAGAATATGTGCAAGTCAAGTGCACGGTTATTTTTATATTGGATCTTTTAACACTACTTCAGATTTTTCACATTTTTTCGCTCTTGTCTTTACAAATAATTACTATATTTTCCTTAACGATTCATCTTTTATTTTGTTTTCAATTTAGGACTTTTAGAAATTAGGAATTAGGACCTTTAATTAAGACCTTTTAGAAAAGCGTTTTTTTTCCTTTTTCCCACGTGATGTATTGCCACCCCCCCCCCCTCCCTCCTTTTCGTGATAAAGCTTAATTTGCTGAAATCTGTCATGTCTATCGAGATTTTTTTTACAATTCAAATTCATAATTTTAAAAAGTAAAGTAATATTTATTGTAGTAAGTCTTCGTTATTTAGCTCATGTTGGGATACAAAAATATAGTGAAAGCGTGATATAACCGATGATTTTATAAAATGAGTTAAATTTTTAAATGTGATAATTCGAATGTATAAAATTGGATTTTAAAGTAAGATAGTTTCAACTTACAAAATTACGTATATCGAATTATTATTATCTTATATAAAACATTAAAAACAAAAAAAATTATTTCTCTTTGAGAAACTTGTTTTTTTCTAGAAATAAGAGAGTTGTATGACGAGGAATGGTGTAATGAGAGGTTACTGAATTCCAATTTAACTTTTATTATAGTTATTCTCGTTGTTTCTGATGGCAACTGTAAATATGATTTTAGTTTTTAATTTAAGAAATGTCGTGCCCTTTTTTAATTTTTTTTATTTCTTTTTAACTTCTTTGATTATTATTTATTTTTCTTTAAACGATTTTCAACCAATACTGGCCAACTGATTTAAGATTCAAAGCCATAAATAACAAAATAATCGTTTAGTGTTACAAATGTTTTAATGATATAACTAAAATTTCGTAACGTCAAATTTATTTGAATTCCTTTAAATAACTTAAACTTTAACATTTTGTGTGACTGACTTTTCTGCTTTCCTATTTGTAATCTGATAATTTTGTATTGATTCTCCCCAAAGATCAAATATCTTGTTTTCATACCATTTTGTTTTCCTGCGAACATTTCGTTTGTAATTCCAGCTACAAATGTTTGATTCAACAAATAATTAAGTTGCTCTTTATCACGCATTTCTATTTTGCATTTCTAATTGTTTAATCAATGTTTCTATGCTTCTGATAAAATAATTTCTGCTTCAATTTATTATAAAGTGAGAACCACTAATGTTTCTGTAACAGTTATCTTTATTCGTAATCAACATCAATTTTTCATAAAATAAATCTGCATTGTTTGAACTCGAATATGTCTTCCGACTGCGCCTATAACTCTTTCTTACTCTTTCCACATCCTTTCCTTTCGTTTCCTCTTTCAAAATTATTCTCTGTTACCGAAATGAGCACTCTAAAATCTCATATAGATTTACGTCTTTCTAATTAAAAGAATCTTTAGTACTTTTATTCATCTTCATTCAAGTTGTACTACTGTGTCCAAAAAGTAAGACCAATTTTCAATTTAAAATTCCCGGGGCTTATGGAATTTGAATTTTTTAAAAACTTTTTTAGGTTGCTGGCACTGTATTTTACATCTGTGTGAAACTTGACGTCAAAATATTCATTAGTGTTTGAGTTACGCTTGGCTTTGTGAGACGCTAAAAGTGATTCCGGCGATTTTTGAAATGTCTGAATTCATTGAGCAAAGAACTTGTCTGAACTGATTGGTCTTTTTGGGCACAGTAATATCAAGTTTGTCTTTCAAAACGTGGATTTTGTGCGTATTTTTAAATAATTTCGGTATAAAAATATTTACTTATGCTTTCATATCTTCAAATATTACCAATAGCTTTCGACTTCTCAAGAGATTTTTCAATGTTTCTGTCGTAAGTCACGTAATTTATCAATTTTTGATTTATTTCACTTCGTCTTTGACATTTTCGTGAGTTGAGTTCCTAATTAAGTCAAAACTTTTAAGTATTTTATAGAAGAAATATAAATTCTTTATAACTACTTTAATTATTAAATACAAAATTAAGAGAAACAACTTTAAAGCTTATTAAAAATCAATCATAAATTTATTTAATTAATTCAGTCATTAATTTCGTCGAAGATTAGTTACTGTAAATAAAATAAGATATAAATATTTTCTTTAATCAAGCAGTCAAGTAACTTTTACTCGTAAAATGGTTTGGTGTTCCTAATTATTAGTTTATCTTTCTACTATTCTTTAGTTTGGACATTTATCAGACGCAAATTAATTAACCTTGATCAGAATGAACATTTTTTTTTCATTATCTAATAATTCTTCTATAATTTCAAAATTTATTTTTAGATTAAATTTTCTTGCAATTTTATTATATATATTTTTTTTCACCTGAGAACTAGAAAATTTTTAATAGTTAATTTTGATTACTGTAAATAAATCTTTTAATTCGATGATTATCTGTATTATGAGAACTGAATCAGTAATAATAATTTTCTCACTTCTTATAATTGATGTTTCTTTCAATAAATTTTTCAATGTTTTTTTAATATATTTTGTTTACATATCAGTGAAATTTTTAATCTATAGTTTGCTCACCGAATGCCTTCTGCAACATTCTATACGTTTCCGCACACGAATATTCATTCCGCAAACAAAATTTAATGCAACTTCTTTGCTCAATTAATTCAGACATTTCAAAAAATCTCCGAAATCACTTTTAGCGTCTCACAAAGCCAAGCGTAAATCAAACACTAATGAATATTTTGACGTGAAATTTGCCAAGTGCCATTTGACAGTGCCAATAACCTAAAAAAGAAAAAAAAAAAAAAAAAAAAAAAAATTGAAATTCCATATGCCCGGGAAATTTAAATTGAAAATTGGTTTTACTTTTTGGGCACAGTAGTATGTCTTTCAAACATTCCCAAAATGCTTCAGTAAGTGTTTGCCCTTAATTTTAAGAACTGATATGCCAATGATTTCGTTTATCATTCCGATAATCCTGATACATGATTGTAGACAATGGTATTGATAAATTCCTTATATTTCTTTAATTTCAATTGTTATTCATTACTTATCGCGTGTTTTCCAAGTTGTCGAATACTATATCTAACAATCAAAAATAATTTATCAACTTATTTTGCCTTGTTCAAGCAATTCAAATAATCTCTTTGATTTAAAGTTGGCTTTGAAGTTCTACACTTCTTAAAATTTTATTTTTATTGCAGTCGTTTTAAAGCAGTGAAATATTATTTTGTAATAATAGTATAATAGTAAATATAATATTTTTATAAAAATGTTTTTCAGATGAAAAATGCTGGTAAAAAATGCATTTGTTTTGCAGAAATTCAATAAACGTTATGAATACTAATATTTGCCGTTTTTTGTTCGTTTCGTGTTTACCATAATCTTACAAAATAACTACTAAATAAACAAAATTTCCATTCGTATTAAAGTATCCAGATAATCTTGAAAGCAAATAGATTTTATTTTTTGGATGTTTACATTTTTGTATTTAAAGACATTAAATTCAGAAAGGTTTGCATGTTTTCACTTTGATTTCCATTCATACAAAATTGTATAGCTTTATTTTCTTAATGTAATAATAAATATTTCTTTGAAATATTTTTTTATACATAGAGAATCAGCAGCATTTTAATTAGCACACAAATTATTTAAATAGTTCGTATGTATTTTAAATTTACTTTGAGCTTTTCTATAGTTTAGTGAATGAAACTAATATTATTTTATTTTCCTTTTAATATGAAGTATAGTATTTTATAGTGTTGTGGATTGGAGCACTGGATTGTAACTGGGTGTGGTTGAGTTGAGACTCGCGACACATGTTTGTTACACACACACAAACATCACACTCCCAATATTTAACACATTTAAAGGCATATAATTATAGATTCATGGAAGGTTTCCACGAATAAGCAGAAAACCTGATACTCAGGTTTGCGCTGAATGTATTTCTTCTCCGGGTGAGAGTCTGTAGGTCAACTATTACGCAGTGTTGTATTGAATATATTTCCTCTCGAAATGAGAGATTTCTAACTAAACGTTTCTTAGCGGCAGCACCGGTTGCACTGTACATCCTCACGGGTGAAAGTCTTGAGGCCTACTGACCATATCTCCTGAACGTCACAGGGGGCGCTCTTGCAGTGCGTAGGAGGAAACGGTTACGGTTAAAATTTTCAATTCATGTTATAATTTTTAAATGTATTTGCTACTATTTAAAAAAAAATGAAACTTTTTTTCTACGTGTTATATTCCAAATTTTAATTTTGTTCGTGTATCCATTAATCAAAACGGTAAGAACTTGGGTCTATAACAAATATTCTGCTAACACAGTTTAGGAAATTTTACACAGAAATTTATTTATTTATTATATGTGAATAATATCATTAATAAAGAAGTATTTTACTTCAGTTAAAGAACCAATTCCTTGTTTCATTCATTATTTTTAGTTGCTAGTTTTATTAATATCATTTTATAATTTTTCTTGATATATATTGATGAGATAGATATTGATGACAATATTTCTTGAACTACTAATATTACTTGAACGATATTGATGATAATTCTGCTTGATATTACTTTTAGTAATATTATCATCAATTTCTTTTCCTCAGATTTTAAACATTTTCTCTTTTTAGATTTTATTCCTTATTATTTTTGCTCTCTTTCGATATAATTTTTCTTTATTTTAAATCAAATGAAATCTACCACACATTCTCTAATATAATATTTCTGGATTCATTCTAAGCTTCTACTCTAATATTTTAAGTATAATATCATGTAAAACAAATAGTTAGTTGTCTAGACTTTAATGGACTTAAACAATGGGTGAAATAGTAACAGGTGGATAAAATATCTCACGACCAAAGAATATCGATTGAAACTTCATGATATCATTTTATTTAAGTAAATATGTGAATATCACGTGATTCATCCATTAATTTTCCGCAACATTTTATACTTATCTAATAGAGGTCAGCTATATATAGAAACCATTGCTATCAATCAATATCATTGTAAAATAAGCTAGTGCCTTGTTTAGTTCAATTTTTTTCTGAATGAAAATTATTTTTATGTAACACTTTTCTTTATTTCTATTTTAGACGATCTGTTAATGAGTCTACGTATAATAAACGTAAAAGATATTTTAATTAATATAGTGTCACTGGAGAAAGAGGAATATTACGAACATTTGTGGGTCTATATCTTCTATCAGGCTGTGAATTTTCAAATTTACAATGCTTTGAAGTACCTTTTTGTTACAGTTGCTTTTTACCTCTATCTGAAATTTCCATGTTATTGTTTGTTATTTATTTTAGTATAATGTTGGAGCTATTTTCTTATTCGAATTTTAAAACAGAAAATATTTTTATTCATTTTGTTTAATTTATGCTCTGTATGACTTTCAAATACTTTTTGCGTATACATACTACTTTAAACTCAGTTTCCTTGAAGCATTACTTGTTGCTCCATGCTTTCTTACCTCATTTCCAATGGCTGTTTTTGTGTATGAACTTATAAAAAAATTTTATAAGTACATACACAAAAACAGCTATTACATATATTTATAATATTTTATTTATGTATTATATATATTAATATTTTATTTATAGATTATTTTATTTATAATATAGATGTACTATAGATTTTAATTTTTTTTTTGCTGAATTCATTTATGTCTTTAATAATATGCTAGTCTGATAAAAAATAAAAGGTCGATTTCTCAAATCTATATATCTAGATCAGACAAATCTTCAATAAATTCACTTTTTGCCTTCCGTTTTGTTTTATTTTTTTTCTTCTAACATTAGTCAGGTTTCTCAATCTTTTAACCCTTAACTCAAAGTGAATTTTCTGTCTCATTCAGTAAAGCTTTCTTAAAGGCCGAGTGAATGATAACTATTCTATTGTGTGCCAGTCTGGGTGTAGAAATTCTTGCGACACGCAGAGAGCTAGGGTACTACTTTTTAGTTCTCAATTTTAAATGATTAAAATATGAGAACATGACTATCATAAAAATAGTTAATATAACTCCAGAGCTAGATGAAGCTTATGAATTATGAAAAGTAATTTCCTAATATAAAGATTTTAAAGTTTGGATTCTATGTGGTCTCGAATTTCAAACTTTTAATTTTATATGAATAATTTATACAGCTATATATTTTTCTGTTTTTATTGTTTGCTATATCAGTAAGTTGATAAAGGATAAATTTAAATGAATTTCCCTCAGAAATTCAGCACCATATATTGCCGATAACATACTTGTCCTAACATCATTATATTGCTGACATTTTAAACAATTAATTTCTTAAACTGTTAAATGAAAATGGGAACGATAACCTCTAATCAATAGTTATACGAAGACAATAGTATCTTCATGAAACTGATTTTAATGAATAAAATGAGTAATTTTCTGTGTCAAACAATTTGTTTATCAGCCAGGAATTCAATTTTTATAGATAAGGTAAATTTAATGAGACAGTTCTACATATTTCTCTAGAATAATAGATTAATATTTAACCAATTCCAAGTTTTCATAAATCCTCACACAAACGGTTAAATAAAAATTTCGCTGACAAATTAATTTTCGAGAAATAAATTAGATTTTTAATTGAAACAATTCTTGAATATTTCATAAAATCTCCAACAAGAAAATCTTCTGAAAGACTGAAAAGAGAACTTAATACATGGCCGATAAACAAATTTTTGACACGGGCAATTACTATAATTACTTTAATTGGTAACGATGAATGATGATGAATCTACTAGTGTCGGATTTATTTCATGTACTTCAATAACAAATTTAGACTTCAAACTAAAAAAATTAAAATTAAATTAAAACGCATATAGAAACGGACATATTACTTAAAATATATGTGAATCAAAAGAACAGAGTAGGATTCAGAAAAATTGGAAAGACTTGATTAACACTTAAAACATGCAAGACGTTTTAATACTAATAGCTAACTACCAATTTTAAAACAGTATAAATTAGTTGTAGTATACAACTAAATAGGTATATAATTTAGTTTGCTCGCCATTATATAATCAATTAACAATTTATTTTTAGTAAGAGTTTAATTGAAAATTGACTTATCAAAAAATTCGTTAAGTACAATTTCTATTGAATTGCATGTAGCTATTTAACTGAGTTGTAAAATGCTATTTAATCAGGTAGTATTCTACAAAGATGCATGAGATCTGCAGTCAATCTACTGATAATTTGATTTGATCAACAGTGAGAGTATCGGCATTCGGAATAGATTTGATCTTAAAATCAGTTATCCAATTTGACAAGTTAGTTTAATCGAAAACTTACAAACTGGCGTGACATTTTACGATGTTCCTCATTTGATAGTATTGTAAAATCATTGAATAGTTTTCAATCACCATAACTCTATAATTTCAAAAATTTATTAATTTCTGTCTTGTACTGTAAACTATATTATTTAGAGGTTTGTTTAATATTAAAACAGCGTTTCTAAAACTGTGTGGGTTGACTTCCAAGGGAGTGTGAATTTATTGTAATGAGGTACGATATATTTCTTAAAGCTAAATATTAATTATAAATGCATTAATATATTATGTAAATATATTAATATGTTATATTATATATTAATACGTATAATATATTAATATATTTACA